>JAANSN010000639.1:0-50748 GCA_036850665.1 Dicranocentrus wangi
CAAGCAATCTCAACTTCCAGGTACAGCACAGGTAAGAATACTAAATTAAAAATAGCTCAATTGAGTTCTTTTAGCACCTTAAGTGCTAAGCTAAGCACCACCGGACCACCCTGCCCTGTCATGAGTTAAGTTATCGAGTTGCTTATTAATTTAAAGACAAACACACGTAGGCAAACACAAAACACGTCATTTCTGTACAGCAGACATACAGATTTCCTCAGAATTGGTTGGTGCTGTCGTTTATATTTTTTGGTGTATGTGCGGTCAGATGATAGTGTGTTGTGTGTCCAAGCAGAAGAGAAGATCCAGAAGATAGAAGTCCCAAAGATTTCCAGAATTTAAGTAATTAAACTAAAAAAGGTAGTTGAAGATCATCTTGATCCGCTCAAATCACTAGTGAGTGACTAGTGATTAGTTAGAGACAAGAGCTGAGGGCGAAGGGTGCGGTTGCGGGAAAGATTTTTTTAGCAGTAGACATAGGTACCCTATTTACACCCTACATGAAGGGCCAGGGTCAGGGTCGGTTCCAAGTCCACCAGAGATAGCACATAATAACACGTAGTTGTTTGTTGATGATAATAAGTGAGTTTGTGGCATATGAATTTGGGAATGGAACTGATATAAAAGGGAAAAGGATAGCGAGGAGAGGAACAGTGATTGTTTTCATGAAGCAACGGGTGACGGGATAATAATGTTAGCTAGCACCTGGTGAATGAAGTCGTTTAAATTAAAATCCTTTTACAGTCACCCGTTTGTATATAAAAGTGTATTGCAAGGTTAGACTACTGACTGACTAAGTTTTTCCTCCAAACACCCGAAATTTTTACAGCAGTCACATCCAAAAAACGCAAATTCCTCACAATGCAATGTGATATAACTAATATCCTGTAATTTGTCACTTTTCAGAGATTTTATTTTGCAGAGAGCAAGCTAAAAGTGTGGAATACATACCAACGGGGAAGAATTCATTAGTGGTTTCTGGCAGAATTTGATTGTGGGGGTCCACTAACTATCCAGTCATTACTTTCTAGGACGAAGTTTGCGTAGTTTACAAAATGACGGATTTACTCAGTGCACCACTCAAAAAGGCTTCAGATGTGGATCTGCTGAAGCCACTCAAAAACATTATCTCGGGAATTTACTCAACTGCAGACAAGCCTGAAGATTATTCGTCCGCAATTTCTGAAACCAATAAATTACGAGGACAAGCATTATCTAAAACTTTGGACAAATCACAACCTGCGCTGGACCTGTTATATAGGCAAGTTAAACTCATTCATTGACAGTTTATATACGTTAACAGGAAAGCAACTGAACGTTTAATTTTTACTACGCACAGGTACCATGATCAAATAGCGTCACTGGAAACGAAAATTCCACACCATGAGGTCACCATTCCGTTTAAATGGAAGGATGCATTTGATAAAGGGTCACTCTTTGGCGGTAGGGTTAGTCTGAGTAAGTGACGCCAAAATAATATTACATCCTTATCCTTAACCTTTGTATTTACCTCCATGTGTACATTAAATTAACATTTTAAAACACCCAGCTGTCACATCACTGGCGTATGAAAAGGTTTGCGTTTTGTATAATATTGCTGCGCTCCAAAGCCAAGTTGGCGCAGCAGGAAGAATATCTGATTCTGACGAGGAACTGAAAACTGCAGCGAAATTGTTTCAAGTGAGTTTGTATAAGTGATACACATTAATTTAGTGAAATACTTGCCCACTCACCAAAATATGTTCCTCTTCTATGTTAGAATTATCTAACTTAAAATGACTGTTTTTTGCAGCTGTCATCGGGAATATTTTCGCAGTTAAAATCAGCTGCATCCACAATGGGAGGTCAAGAACCAACGCCGGATTTGTCAGCAGACGTTGTGTCTGCCTTATCCGCATTAATGCTGGCACAAGCACAAGAAATTTTCGTCACGAAGGCCGTCCAAGATAAAATGAAAGATGCAATTGTTGCGAAGCTTTGTGTACAGGCAGAGGACATGTATGCTGATGCATTACGTCAGATGCAAAGAGATACTGTCAAGCATTTATGGGACCGAGAATGGCTACCGATTGTAGGTTTTATAATATCATATTATGTTAGTTTAATTTACTGTTGTACTATGTTCTACATACCCTGTTGTGTTTGGTATTTTATTAGGTTGCCGGCAAGCAAGCTGCGTTTTCCGGCTTGAGCCAATATTTCCAGAGTCAAGTCTGTGGTCAGAAAAAGCAAGTTGGGGAACAAATTGCTAGGCTTAATCATTGTTTAGACATTCTCAAGCAAGCACAGCAGCGCTCTGGAGTTCCTAATTTCTTTGCCGATTATGTCAACAAGGCTAACAGATTAGTCGCAGATGCCAAGAAGGATAATGATTTTATATACCACGAAAGAGTTCCTGAAACATCTTCCCTCATGCCAATTGATAAAGTTGCAACAGCAAGACTAGCAAAACCTTTACCAGTTTCTGAAAGACTAAGCTCCAATTTCAAAGATTTGTAAGACTTTTATTATTATAATTTATTTGTTCTAAAAATTTTGTATCGAGTCAACCAAGTATATCGACAAGTGGATGAGAAAATTGCTATTATATTGTCACTATATTGATAAATAGATTTGAAGATATGGTTCCGGTTATGGTTCATCAAGCTATGGCTGCCTGTGATGTTCGCAAATCAGAAGTTGTAAACTCTAAGATCACACAGCTAAGAGAAGCCACTCAACTGTTGAACTCCATATTAGCATCCTTAAACCTTCCTGCAGCCATTGAAGATTCTGTTGATGGTGCACACGCCGTACCTCAAAGTTTAAAGGAGAAAGCAAGGGGTGTGCAAGATGCCGGTGGCATTGCTGCCTTAATGAAGGCTGTAAATGATTTGCCGGAACTTGTCCAAAGAAACAAAGAAATTCTGGACGAAGTAATTTAAGCACAACACAAATAACGTATTTATTGTAATTGCAAATATTTGTAAATAATGAAAAACCAACATCGCCGACATTTACAGGCAGAAAGGATGCTTCGCGAGGAAGAGGAGTCGGACAATCAACTTCGAGCCCAGCTTAAGGAAAAATGGACAAGAACATCATCCGACAAATTAAATGGAACGTTTAAGGCAAACTCGACACGGTATCGGGAAATTTTAAATAATGCGCTTGCAGCCGATGAAGTTATTAGGTAAATGATTATTTGAACACTTAATCTAAACAAACTGTTTTGCTCTTTTCATTAGAATATAATAGCTGCATTTTCATAAATAATGCTTAATCTATGGCTATGATACACAACATTAGTCTATATACATTATTACACAACAACATTACAAATAATTTAATTTTTCAGAGGCAAGTTAGCCACACATCAACAAGCTATTGAAAAACTTAGCGGGGGTGAGCCTGGAGTGTCTGACTTTTTACCTAAAGACACTAATAATAAAGTTCAAGGTTCTGAAAGCTCCAAGGAAAATCTTCGGCAATTAATGCGAGAGGTAATCATTTACAACTGTCACAATAATGCCAGAAATGGTAAAATAAGCGAGGTAACAGTGTACTGTAATATTTTAATTGTTTTGTAGGTTGAACAGCTGAAGACAGAACGGGAAGCTTTGGAAGCAAATATTAAGAGCTTGGCATTTGATTTGAGAACGCCTTTCTTAAACGCTTTGGCACAAGATGGTGCGATCAATGAAGCAGCCATTTCAGTCGAACTTATTGGGAAGGCATTTTCCCCATTAGAGCACAAAGTTAAAGAGTCGTTAGAAAAACAGGAAACGTTGATTGCATCTATTCAAGAAAATAGTGACGAATACTTTGGCAGAACTCCCGGAACGGATACTATCAGTCGGCGAGACCAAGTTATGCGACAACTTGCTGAAGGATATGATGCATTTACCGATTTGCAGAACAACTTGAAAGAAGGAACAAAGTTTTACAACGATTTGACACAGGTATGCAGACTCATGCATGTAGCTTAATTCAATTAACAGTGGACTTTACGGTAAAAACGGATGCTTTACGTGGTTTTACTTTCATTGACAGTTACTGTTGGCATTCCAAAACAAAATTGGTGATTTCTGCTTCGCGAGGAAAACCGAGAAGGAAGAATTATTAAAGGATGTAACGAGAGAAGCTTCGAGCGCTTCCGCTCAGCAGGCACCACCACCTCGTCCACCACCACCTGCTGTGCAGCAACCAGCTGCACCTACTGCCGCTGCCACAGCACCTCAATACACATCGGCACCCGCACCCCCACCCAGTGGCGCTGCCCCTCCTCCCTACTATCAGCCACAACAACCTGGACAATTGCCATATCCATCAGCATATCCACCACAATCTATGCCAATGCCTTTCCAAGCACCAGCTGCACCATACCCAGCGTACACGCCAATGCCTGCAGCCTTTAATCCATATGCTACCTATCCTCCACCATCAAGTAGATATTAATTACTAAAGTCTTCATTTTGATTATAATTTTAATCTAAAGAGATGCTTTTTTATTCTGTCGCAGATTATAATCCTTATCCGCAACAACCAATGGGATATCCTCCACAGCAGCCTTATTATCAACAACCACCACAGCCTCCACAACAGTAATAAAGGCGATTGCGATTGTTTGTGCAGGTGTGCACTATGGTGTATGGAATATGAAATTACAAAAACTTCAAACATTTGGCCTAATTTAATACACGTACGATACAAAAGTGGAATAAGTGAATAATGATGCATGAATGATGATAAATGAACTTAGATAGACTTCAATGGAAACATCTGTGATTAGACTGAAAGCATGTGTCTTGCTAAGATTTAAGCTCTGTTATTTCTTAGTATTATTTACATTAAGAGTTTAATTTAAACAAAGCGAAATTATGGTTCTTCATTCGATTTGGTACATATTTCTGCCATATGCTATCAAGCTTCGTAAGTAGTTAGTGGTTTGCTTTATATCCGATGTTTTCGCCTGTTTCTGTTACAGCAAAGTTAAAAGATAGAGTATATGATAAGTTTTATGCAATTTAAATTTAATGATGTTATTACTTGTATGAAAAATGAACGAAATCAATAATAATCACAAGTTTTTAAAGAATAACATGTTATTACAAATAGCGCTACAATACAACAGTCAACTACACATATTTGAAGTTTATATAGTACTGGTGTTTTTCTCAGTCATTCTAATTTTTGACATAATATGTATTAAAACAAAACCCACACTTTTCATACGATAACAAACGAAGATGTATTCAATATATCTAGTATCTATCTGGACCTATAACCACCTCTATTGGGGAGATCAGAGCGTGGCGTTGCAACCACTACCACCTGCCCGTTATAAATATACTAACGCTTACTTATTTTATTTTAAATTTAAAAAAATTATTTGGACATGTTTAATTACATCTACGCTTTTTGTTTGGTGCGACAGAATCGTCGTCCTCGTCCTCATCAGACATTTCACCTTCATCACTTTCGCCATTTAATTTTCTCACAAGTAAATGAGCTTTCCCTTCTGGCCCAAATCCTTTCTCTGCTCCATCACTTTCACGAATATCATACGTATGAAAAGGAATTGTGGAAAGCCACTGCATCATATTCTTTTCCTCGTTTTCAGTTTTTGTTACGTTAGTGTATATTTTTGATTGGCAAAATTCTTCGACTTTATCTGCAACGTTATCCCATATCAAAGGCTCGTGTATACCGTCTGATCCAAACTTTTTGTTGTAGTGATCATAATGCGCCTCTCCTAACATAAGGCCTAGTCCTGGGGCCATTGGGATATCTATTCTATCCAGAGTAAATGCCTTCTTTATAGTTTCTTCGCTAGCATACCCTCGCAGGACTGCTACAGCAAGACCTATCATTTTTCGAATTTGGTGTAGCATGAAACTTTGACCCTTTACTTTAATTACGATATACTCAAGTCCATCTTTAACGAATGGATCAGTAGTTGTGAAACTCATAATAAAGCGCATTGCGCTAGGATCTGTAGGCTTCTTCCGCGAGGTAAAGTTGTGAAAATTCTTTGTTCCCTGGTATAACTTTAGAGTTTCTCTAAGAGTTTCTAAAACCTCGGGTGTTATCCGGTAATCTTCAGTTGCCGGTTGTTCTAATGGTGTAAAGGCGAATGTCGGGATCATATACAAGTACGACCTGGCATTACAAGCTAGTTTCGCATCAAACCCTTTTGTAACTTTACGATGATCCATAAACCTAATCTGATCCGGAAGAAACTTATTTACTTCTTCGACATCAAACGTCTTAGGTACCATTACAGAAATGATTTGCCTTGCAGCAGAAACATTTTTGTCTGTTCTAGCGGCTCTCTGAAATTTTATAGACTTCGGCTTCTGAAACCCATCCTCATCGACAGCGGCAGCTTCACGCAGGGCCTTCATGACATCGTTTTCTATTGTTCGGGTTCCATCGTTCTGAATCTGCATCCCATGGTATCCTTGTCCACTATAGCTCATTAGGATGGCAGCTTTCATTCTTGGAACACGGCCAGATGACTTTCTTTCCGATATCGTAGTATCAATTTGATTCGTTTGCGAACCCTCACATTCCGATTTAGACAATTCAGGTTTCTGGTCCTCCGACTTCACCTCACCGATCTCTGAACCACTGCTAGTTTCAGCCTTACACTCTGGATTCACAATAGCTCCATCCGTTCCTGCAGACGACATTTTTCTGCTCGCAAATGGCCTAGGTGACCAGTTCGCTGGAAATAGCGAGTATTTCGATCCCCCCGTGTGGCAAAGGACACAGTTTGAGGGTGCTGATGATGACGGCAGGAATGATCTAAGAATCGGTACGGTGCTACAGCTAGTAAAAACTTTATACAGCTTCGTAGCCATTCACCCTTGATTGAACTAGCCACCTCCGTAAGAATCAATAGAAGTATCATCAACTGTTCCTGAGGCCCTGGGAAGGATACAGACACACAGGTAATTGAATTAAACATTTGATCATATTTCCAAACTCAAATAACATGTAGTTGATACTATCGATGTTATATGTTAAGACATTCATCAAAGTGGAATCTTGCTAGAAACTAACTAATAATGGATGACAAGTGGTCACGGTTAAATCACTCAAAATAAAAGTACATGTTAATACCTGCAACTCCCGATCAGAGGCTCCGCGCTCCTCCTCTTAAAACACTTTCAGGTGTCAATAACTGTAAAAGCACCTCCTTTTTTCCAAGTCCAATCACTGAGAAATTTAACCAAAATGGTCCAGTTAGTTTATGCAAACACCTACCCTACATGGACAGCGGCCACACTGTTGGTTAGGTAGTTTATAAAATCTGTATATATATCAAAGTCAATATAATTTCTTTCTTAATTCCATTGAGTAAACAAACATGTGACATGTCTTATTTTAACACTATATAACTTTCAAGACGTGTCTTCTTATTTTCTTGCACCGCAAATTAATGCAACATACACAACAACTTTTTGTAAGCACGTTGTTTTGCTTTCTCCGCCAGCCAAACAATACATTACGGACAAGATGAGAAGAAACCACAAATACATAATACATATCTCATCTCTCACTCAGCTCGCTCTCTAGCTTCCCAGCTCTATCTAGCTCCCATTCCCACTTGGTTTTAGAGTAGGTTTTAGGGTATTATACTTTTCTTTACTTTATTGCTTCACTTCTTGCGCACTTCACACTTGACCACATCAGGATTTCAGGATATGACGAATTATAGAAATAGCCGAAATAGGAAAGTGAACATCTTTGTTGTTAAAGCCAATAAAGCAGTACAGAGTTAAGTGTTTTTTTTTAAATGAATTAATTTATGAGCTTCACAAGTTTTCATTCATAGTCTTAAAAACTCAATATGGCTCACATTTTTACACCTATTACATATATTCATCATCATATCATATCCTACCGTCTTCAACTCCAAAACCTTGTCAGAATCGCGTAGGGTGTAGCTTTTGATTTGTTGTTGTTACTCGCGTTAATATACCATACCTAATGTACATCGACTAATTGCTAAATATAGTATAAATTCACATTTTTTAAAGGAAATTATTGGATACTGCTGCTGCTGTCTTGTGAAAGAACATGCTTTTCTTAGATAATCCTGGAGATTTGTAGATCATATGCAAATTGTAGAGATCATGTATAGATCATTTAGGAAACGGTATTTAAATAGAAATAGGAATGCAATGCCGAGTTAATACCTGCAGGTACCCATCCCATCCCTTCCTACTTGTAAATTAGTGAGAAGGTAAATCATGAGTCAGACAATCTGAATCTAAAACCTATTTGAAAGCATAAAAGGTTTGGGAGTGGCTTACTCAAGAAGATACATTGTGAGTGAATGCTTTGCAGACTTTGCTACTTTTATAAAGTTTTATAAAGTCTTGTTCGAAGGTATTCAAAGATTCATGGTTTGAAGAATTATAAAAACTGCTAGGGAATGTTTTTGCTAAATAACTCTCTGCTTCATAAATTCGAATTAGATGACGTGACGGGTGACATGAAGGATTTAGATAGTAAATTCCACTCGAGTCTCAAATCATATAAGCATATTGCACCTCATTTTAGTGCCCACTACTTTGTTCGTATTCAGCACACATTTGGTAGCAATGAAAAGTCATAACCAATGCTAGTAGAAGCCTAACAAAATGTACGACCATGGCATTTTAAATTCACGTGTTTGAGACTAGGCTAGTCTGCTAGAGTCACTGGGTGGGGAATGTCTGCTGATCCATTGTGCATTGTCTGGAAAGAATCCAGTCGAGCAACTACACAAAAAATTTGAGGGCAAAGCATCAAAAACGTGACGTCTGTGCTCACTCGGGCATTCTTCGATGTTGTTGCTTTATTCTGTCTGTTACAAAGGCTTAATCAGATTTTGAGGTAAATCCATCTTTACTTTATATAGTAAAAGGGCTTACGTAAGACGCGAGAATACTTCAGCACAATCATTATCTTTGATAAACACGGATAGATATGTGCATCATGAAACCTGAAAGTTTAAGTGTTTTTTCCTACTGCCTTGATTGCATACGACCATGTCAACAACATCATTGTATTGTAGTACTTGAGCAATGGCAATGTGTCCTTCTCATCTCGCCACTCGATCGACCTCTTCTTATACGATGTTATTGTATGCAATGTGCTCAGACTTTAGTTACTTACAAAACAGGCTTCAACTGATGATGCCGCAAAGGTGTTCATCATGGATAATCTATACTACATTCCTCTTACAAACAAATAAACTCTCCGCTCCCGAGAGATCAATAATATAGTAGGCCGATAAAAGCGCATTGCGCTTTCATGCATTGCGTGTTTGTCAAAAAAGGATGTCATAGTTGATAGGAGATAGGATAGCACAAAGATATCAATATCATAAAAGGTGCACGTATGGTGTTCAATTCAAGTAGATATCATGGAATATTGAATTAATCGCTATTGGGCTGGATCAGGGTTTTATAATAGTCCAGACGTACGACAAGTAACACTCCAGACCTTTTTCGAGCTTGGTTTTCAAGAAATAATCAAGTTTTTATAATCCAACGAGACTTGCTTACAAAGCTAGAATAATAACATATTATTGAAATGAGCTTCAAGCTCTGGTGTACTCTCGCAATATGCGGGGTTGTACTGGTCAGTCTGAATTTATAAATATAAACGAGCCTGTGAAAATAACTCAAAAATTTTAAGGTATATTATTATTTTACATTTTATTGGATCTTTTTCTTTAGATTGTCGTGCCATTTAATAGTGCAAAGAAAATGTACATAAAAGCAGACGAAGATCTACCTCTAGTATATGAATACTTTAGGAATTCTTCCGAAAATGTACTTGGACTTGTTGCTGAATCTGACGGTTTCAAGTAATTCATTAACTTAACTCACTTCACACTCATCACAATTACAAAATATGGCAACAACTGTTAAGATATTTCCCAAAACTTGTTCTCCTTAGGCTAAATGGGAAAAGGCTTAAGATCATGAGCGGGGCAATGCATTACTTTAGAATCCACCCAGACTTGTGGAGAGATCGGCTCAAAAAATTACGGGCAATGGGTGCCAACACTGTTGAAACATATTTGCCTTGGAATTTGCATGAACCGAAACAGGACGAGTTTGACGTTGGGAATGGAACAAATGATATGTCAATGTTCTTGGATGTGCGGTATGTGTTCATAATTAAAACAAAAATTTATAATTAATCAGTATTAGTTTTCCAATCCAGCCGACTTAATCGTTTAACTCCACTCTTTCTTGCCTTCGTTAATATCATATTACCCCTTATTCCTTATACGCGTAAAATTACAGAAAGTATCTCCAAATTGCTCAGGAAGAGGATCTCCTGGTTTTGTTTCGTCCAGGCCCTTACATTTGCACAGAGTGGGATTTTGGAGGCTTGCCAAGGTATGGCGTAGGGTTTACCTATAATATGCCTATAACTTACTTTGTTAAAGCCACGATCTTGGTTTAAGATTTCTTATCATTGCGCTGCAGTTGGCTAATGAGAGACCCAGAGATGAAAGTTAGAACAAACTATCAGCCATATTTGGACAGAGTAAAGATATTCTTTGATAAACTCCTTCCGCACATTGCTGATCTTCAATTTACGCGAGGTGGACCAATTATAGGAGTTCAGGTACGCTACTTATGCTAACAACAATTTTCAGATCTGCACTTGGTTCCTGAACATTTTGCATCTTATATATTCTTTCACAATTAAATATCTAAATGTGCTTATCTGTTTTTGATTTGGCTAGATCGAAAATGAATACGGCTCTTTCAATTCAGTGTCCAAAGAATATTTGGAATTTCTTTTGAAGCTTTATGAAGATCATGGATTCACAAATGGAACTTTGATGTATACCTCTGATGGTGTTGGGAACGGCGATAAGGGAACTTTACCTGGACTTTTGTATACTGCAAACTTTCAAGGTGATGTCGATGGAAATTTCGGAAAATTAAAGGAGCTGCAACCAGACAAACCCGTAATGGCCATGGAATTTTGGGCAGGATGGCAAGTCACATAATTAAATGAATGTATACGCAGATACTTGCTTTATATATTAAAACTTTGCATAATGGCGTGGTACTCCATTTTCCGTAGGTTCGACCATTGGTTTGAGAATCATCATGTATTACGGCCTGGTGGTAAGCAGAAATATAAAAATGATTAAAAATGACTTGTTACATACCCGTTACCTGCCATTAATTCATTTGTATTATTGTATGTATGCAATTCTTCTAGCGTACGTTGATGTTCTGGACAGTATTCTTGGGAAGTGGGATGGATCAGTTAATCTATACAGTAATGAAATAGGCAGCTTATACATGCCTATAATCCACAAAGTTTCTTAGTTCTTAAAATTTAATTGCATACGTCATGCAAAGTAATTTTAATACCATTTGAATTTTGCCTTAGTGTTCCATGGCGGTACTAATTTCGGTTTCATGGCTGGAGCAAATTTCAGAAACGATGCTCCCTACTATGATGCTGATGTAACAAGCTATGGTAATGTCATTGACTTTATGTTTCCCGTCCCGATCCCGATAGCAGTGCAGATAATTAGAGTTAGTTTATCAGTGCAATGCGATTTGTTTATATCTTATTATAGATTATGATGCACCTCTGTCGGAGGCTGGAGATTACACAACAAAGTATATTCTCGGTCAAACCCTTTTCGATCTCTACCAAGAGCCCAGAATCAAGAAAACAGAAATGATTCCAGAAAGCGTTAAACGGGCTTATCCTACCGTTGCCTTACAGCAATATTTAACTTACGACGATATTCTTTCCCGAGTTCCAGAGACTTCCAAATTCAAACTGGACAGACCTGTGTCAATGGAAAATCTGCCAATGAACTATGGAAATGGACAAAGTTACGGGTATATTATATATCGCAAAGTTGCTGATATGTCCAACGGAACGAATTTTGAGGCAAGCATACAAACGCCTTCAAAGAACAAAATAAATAATAATAATAGTATTCCACAGAGTAAAATGAAACAAACGATTTATTGTACAGGCTGGTCCAGTTAAAGATTTTGGCATGCTTCTTATTGATAGTCAGCTTCAGCTCACTGGATTCCAAGATGGAAAATATTGGATTAATTCGTATGATCCTTTTGACAGCTGCCTATGTTATAAATCATAGTTTTCCAGGTTTTACTCTGCATTTTTAAATTTATTATCCAGAGTCGAGAACTACTCACTTAGCGTCGGGGCATCTGGAGAGCACACCTTAGACTTGTTTATTGAAAATACTGCAAGAGTTAACTTTGGAAATGACTACCATTTCCTCCAAGAGAAAGGTCTAGTTAATGGAACTTATAAATTAAATGGCAACGATATTACTGACATTGAAGTGATAGCCTTAGAGTTTAAATCGGATTGGGTAAAGGGGTAAGTATACGGGGTCCAGTCGACACGCAATACTTTTTTGTTCTGCTTCCAACAACAATATACTTATATCTGAAGATTATTTTTACCATCATTTGTAGTCTATCAGAATGGAAACCATTAAGTGCAGGCTCATACATTTCTGAACCGGTACTTCTCCAAGGCGCATTTGAAATCGCTGATGAGCCTGCAGACACATTTTTGGATATGAGCGCGTGGCACAAAGGTATTGTTTTCGTGAATGGATTTAATATTGGTCGTTACTTCCGGGCAGGCCCTCAACAAACTCTGTATATTCCTGCTCCATTACTGAAGCAAGGAACAAACACTGTGAGCAATACAAAATACAATATTGTCCGAGTTCAGCACAATGTTGTGAAGTCGTATGCGAAGTCACGTTACTCTCATTATTATTTTTAATTTGCAGTTTACGGTCTTTGAACAAATCGAAGCTGGACGGGAATTGGTATTCAGTGATAAACCAAATCTTGGTCCTGAAAGTAAAGCAGGCTGGAAACTTTGCAAAGTTAATAAAAATAACGAAGTTATCCCAGATGTACCACCATTTGAAGCGGAACCGGCAAAGCCTGATGAGGTAAAACCAGCAGCCTCTAACAAATCCCAAGAAGTGACCGGTTAGCTTGTTCATTGTGAAGCGGTAACATTCTATTGAAAGTCCAGAGATTGGAATGAGGCCAATTTCAAAATTATTTTGATAAAGGAAATTGTAAATTAATAAATCAGAACAGGAGTGGTTTTGCCGATACGATTACTGAATGTGCCATGTTCATTCATGTTCATGTCATACATACGGATTTATGTTAAATACTAAAACTTCCGTGGACTTGCAATTTGCATTCAGAATACTCTTGAGTTTCAGGATTTGGATTTAGGTAGGAACACTGCACTAGGAGCAGTACCTTCATCGTTCAGCAGACAGAAATGCAGACTCAAAAAATATGAAAATGAGTTTTCTAGAAAATGTACTTAGGGATATATAAATATATAATATATGTTTTATTAACATATTACAGGAAGTAGGAAGTACCATATTCTATTACCCATGAAAAAAACGTTTTTCAAATTTCAAATAGAAATAGACATTTAAAGTGTGAATATATTCTTGCACTACTACACAGCTTTTATTATCAACTGTGCCATATTCCATGTTCTCTATTTCTATACTTTTTAAATATCTTTTGGAGTTGCACGCAATTTAAACGAGACGTGGTACATATTTCATGATAGGTTTCGTCATATATGTCGAGAAAGGTACACTTTGCCCTTTTAATCACATTTTAACATTTTTTTAAATACTATATTTTTTGTAAAGTCTCATTGATTTAGCGATCAATCAAAATATTATGTTAAACGAATCTTGGCAAAATTCTGGTGACACCGGTGGCGGTGTTCATTCGAGGAAACACTACTTTGAAAATGGAAGTTCAAATCCTAAAATCTAAATCGGTATTACATAAAGGTTACAATCATCATTCTCATTGAATTCCAAATTCTATTGTTGCATGCAGGGTAGCGTCTTCGTATATATTATATAATTTCACTAACTTGAATACCTACACATTTTAATTATGCGAAGGTGAACAAACGTCAAACGTACAATTATTCAAATAATTAAGTCTTCAAGGAAATTAATANCGTCTTCGTATATATTATATAATTTCACTAACTTGAATACCTACACATTTTAATTATGCGAAGGTGAACAAACGTCAAACGTACAATTATTCAAATAATTAAGTCTTCAAGGAAATTAATACTTGTTTGTAAATAAGGTGTCGTTTTATCAGCTCATTGTCATATCCCACTGTTACATTTCAGCTTCATGGAATAATTTGTTTGAAATCATGAAGATATGCTCCATAACTCCTTAAAGTTAACGCACATCAAAATACATTTTAGAATATTTTAAACATTGAAGATATGACAGATTAACGCTAAAAACTAACCAAGATCACTATTATCACAAAAGATTCTTTCTTTCCATTGCGAGTCTATGTAGAGCTCCTTTCGTCTTACCTAACTAGCAAATAAACCGCTTGCCACAGTGCCACAAAAAATCAAAGTCCAGCTTCACAAGTCCCCGGATAGCCAGTAATTATCATTACCTATATGGAGTCACTAACTTTTGAATAAGCATGCAATAGTTTGTCTTTCAAACATTATTCGTAAGTAAAACGTTAATGTTCATTACGCATGACTTACATTTTGCTTCAAATAATTAGAATACATTTGTCTCGCATGCACTAACACTTTCCCGACATTATGTTTTCGAATCATTTTATCAAAATACATTGCAGTTTCATTATAATCCATTCTATTTTTCATTACGTGATCCCGGTGCTGAAGTAAAAGTGTAAGACATAAGAACATAAGGAATGGATTGCCTCCCCCAAGAGCTTCCGGAGAGGGCATTTTTGGAGGTTGTCGAGTAGCTCCAGTTTGAAACTCTGGTTCAACAGAGTTTTCAAACGATTCACTGAGACAGTGACCTGAATCATGCTCCGACTCTCCTCCTTGGGATACACCCTCTACGTCGTTTTTGTTACTATTGTAATAGTTGCTACTGCTAGTGGTATTATGATAATTGAGATTTAAGTCGGAAGGCGGGTTCGCATCACTGGCAGACGTTGTTGCGGCACAGGAAGTAGAGGGATTCAAATTTGCTTTTCTTGTCGAACTGTCCCCTCCTGGAGTGTCCCTTGTGGAAGTTGAGTAGATGGAAGGTGAAAGCTCATTCTTGTCGTCGGACGACAAAGGCAGCGGGTTCGAATTGCTACTCAGTTCTTCTGTCGGACCGAGATTCTTTATGGTGTCATCAGTACCATTGCTGATCGACGATACAAGATACGTTTTTATAGAGTCTCCTAAACTACATTGTTCAGTTGGTGTTGTGCCTTCATCACTTCTACTGTCGTCAAAGAAATACTTGACCATTTAGGTCAGAGTCAATAGCGTTTTTCATGGATTCGTAGGTTGAAGACGATGTGGAAGATTTGAATGAGTGTGTCGTACTGGGAGAAAGGTCTGCTGAGGAAAATGACTTAGGCCTGCCGATCTGCCAGAATTCCTTTAAATTTTTAATCATCTTTGGCTTTGGAATTTCTTGAGACATATCCGGTGACAGTATTTCGAATGGAGATGTACTCAAATCAAATTCACTAGAGCTGATTATTTCTGTTGATTCATCTAAGCTGTATAGACCAAAATACATCACGATGAAGTTTGACCATGTATGTCTATTCAGCGACTTTATTTCATGCTACGATTCGACTCACCTATAAAAAGGTTTACGATGAGATCTTGCACTAGAACTAGATGTAGACAGGGATGACAATGAATTCTCGTCCAAACTCAGGTTCGCACTGTTTCCTTTGGATTTCTTGTTTGAATACCTTCGCTGCCTAATGTCCATGGCGTTCAACGCTGTGGATGATCTTCGTATAGCGCATACTTTAGAATATGACGACGTTAATGAAGGAACAGGTATTGGAATTGCGTGGGCATTGAGATGCGTGAATTTCACCTGTTTTCATTTTTGCAAAATACGAATAAATGCATTAATAATGTGACTCCGTATACGCTGCAAGTCGCAACTAGTAATTTAACATAAGGGTTAGGGGACTTCTCCCATTCACTTACTTCATAAAGAGGAACGTCTTGTGGTTTATATGGTAGACTTGCCCACATAACTTCCATCATTTTCAAGGCATCGTCAAAGGCAAACTCCCTTTTCAGTTCAAGTAAAAGCCAGCGATAACAAAAGAGCAGGTCATCGGCGCCCATACTTTTTAAATAAAGCCAGAACTGTTGGTCATAGTAAGCTAATCCTTCGGCGAGATGAGCAAACTGAAATCCAGTTCAAAATATGTACCCAATTTCCATTTGCTATAATTGCTATTGTTGAAATTCACTATATAATATACCTTAAGAGACATCGCAAGGCCATCCGTACTAAAGTTTGGTTTAATTCTGTCCATTAACGAGCAGAAACAAATGTAAGCTTGAGCTTCGTCACCCATTGTGTACAATAACGGCGAGGCCAAATCAGACATCCCCTGACAATATCCTGTTGTTGGGTGGTTCAAAGCGTATCTGAAGACGAAAGGAGTGATTTAACGGCTGCAGTACTCAATCGTATCCACTTAGAGTTCGATAATTGTACATTTTTTTCAGATCGAATAGATTACAGAACTTACGTGGTTAAAATATTAAAAAGACTAGCTATGTTTTGGTTATCATCTTGTCCAGCAAAGAATTTCAAATGACGGTCTGTCCTTAAAACATCCTTGCGCACCATATTGCTAACATACAGGACTTCTTCACTTATCTGGATAAGAAATGAAAGGGCATCGTTAATAAATGAGACTCCACCTCCACATTAAAATCAGCGAGGATATATGCACTCGGCTTACTTGTCCATTTTGGAAAGCCGTGTTCCACGCATCGCGAAGTTCAAAATAGTTGTTGGATTTGGTACGAACATACTCCATTCGCTGATTTCCAGTAAGTCCATCTGGATACACGTTGAGCAAATGCTTCCAAACCACCTTCCTCAGACTAGGTTCAATGCCCCCGTGGTAGCAGGCAAATCTGAGCTCCCTTGGCTTACATAGTGTTCCTCCATTATCCAAATAGTTACGGAATTCAACATCACTTAAGGGTGGTCGAGATGTTACAACAGATAGATCGTCGTACAAATTCTTAGCTTTCTGAACCAACTTTTCCATCTAGACAATAATACAAACACGGATTTAGCAGGAGACTTATATTTATTGTGTCTTGCGAAATAATATTAGTTATGTAACGGGAGAATTCGGTTTATACCGCATTGAAAATGCCAGCCGTGTTAATTTTTGCGTTAAAACTAATTGGATATTGTTGATTATACGACACAGCGGATGAAACGCGTGAAATCATGGATAACGAGCTCTGACTGGAAAACCCACTAGTATTGCATTCTGCTTTCTGGGAATATTGCGATTTTGAGTCATGACTGTCGTCAGTTAGGGAACTAGTTCCTGGAACCACCTCGCCAGTTTTTATCATGTCCCATTGCTCCTCTTCGTAATCTCCGGACCCGTCCTCCACATCCAGTGGAATGTTTTTCGATTCCACCACCAACTGGAGATCTAGGTCACCAAAGGAATTGTGTCAGGTGCAAAGATAATCTTATATGCACATACATATTGCACATTCTACGCGCATCCTCCATCAATCACCCAAATCGGATCTAATTTCAATACACGTTCATGTGGGATAGAAGAGAAGTCAAAATACTTGGCTTACCCGGGTCGGAACAGCTAGTAAAAGCTGCACTTAGATCCCAATCAGACACCATTGGCAAGTAGGCTTCACTCCCGTAATCGTCAACTGCGCGGTAACTGATTGCAAAATCCCTGGAGGATATAACACACAGTTTTTATATTGTTCAGAAATCCATGACGCCTTGACCGCAAAACCGTGTGTTCCACTACTTTCTGAGATGGGAACTGACCATTCGGGTCTCAATTTGCCGACTGAAACATTTCATTTTACAAGCGCTCTATATACCTATTGTTATGCTCCGTAAACTGGCAGAGAGGCATGCTGGGCAATTCCAGTTGCTTAATCTAGGTAAAGTTAAATATGACCATCCTACGTGCTTGTACGTGCCAAAGAAAGAAAGCATAATAAAAAACTCATAGACGAAAAAGCCACTTTTATATGCATATTATTAGTAAGTATACCGATGGTTGCGCCATTCCAGAATTTATTTTGGTATAATGTCATTATTTTCAACTTTATATAAACTGTGTACCTACTACTTACATACTTGTTGCTATTTGCAGTTGGAGCATATATATCCCTTTATGAAAGTAGACTCCTACTAATTGTAAGTATTGTAAATGAGTGAAATCCATCAAATCAACAACAGAAAGGTTGTTTTTGTGCATGACAATCAGTCAGTTTGAGAAAAGCCAATAGGATTTCGTATCTCCAGTACCGTCCCTAGAGTAAACTCAACCCACTCATATACCTTCCGTGAGTTGAGTATCAGTATTATACCTTACTACATCCTACTATAGGCAATATAGTATAGAGGATCTTATTTTGACATACAGAAGCAACCTCGACCGATCAAAATGTTATCTTCGAAGTCGCCACATTCGTCACGTCCACTGTCCACATTACTGTGAGCTCTGTGTATCTGGACCATATCTGTCCCAAAGTCATGACAGTTGCATGAATACCCTACGTGGCCACACTTACTGCAACTTAATACTTTAAACTACATTTGAGTTAAGTACACACCCATCACCTCCCAACGAAATGGGGTTATTAATAAATGTTTGCTACACAGGAGATTAATACCAAGATTTTTTTTTTAAATTGTACACTACCGGCATGGAACAAGATGCTTTGGTGTTCCTTGCGTCAGCTTCAGCTTTCTGATAAGTTGTAATACGACACACAAAGCCAGGTAGCCTTTAGAAAAGAACTAAAGTGTAACAAAGCCGGAATGTTAATTACTAACTTAATTAACTTGTGGGCACAACGCATAAAATCAAGAAAACTTGTTGTATGTAACGTGCATTGTTCGCTGATTAAGTTTGGGGGTTTTCATAGATAGTTTATAGATGGTAATCGCAAGCTGTAGACATATTATAGCATAATACACTTACAACTTTGAGAAATTCAGATATATTTCAAATATAATATTTGTAGCTAAAGAAGCGTTTAATTAAGTCACGTACGACTTGCAGTACAGTAGTTAGTAGACATGCAAAGGACATCATAATGTCATCGTATCATGCTACTGCTTCCAATAGGTGATAATGATCCTTCAGCCACTACTGTATTACAACGTAACTAATACTTTAATTAAACATGTGCTGTGCTCAACTAGACATTTGTTTGTTTTAAGCATCAGGAGGACATCCCCTCACTTTCCTAGATTTAGCTGGTCTACTCTGCTCTACAAACTCTTGACTGTAAGTTGTATAACATAAAAGAAATTCTACTCCATACATTTTTGTTATGGAGGGCAAAAAGCTCGATTAAGCCAATGTACATCTTCAAAAATATTTACTTTCAAGATTTCCTATAAGTGCCTATATAAAATGTCAGACGTCATATAAAGGAATATGACTGGCTACACTTACACAGATGCTAGTTGAAGCTTGTCAAATTCTCCGGCACATTATGCAGGAAATCATACATACTTATGTGCGGTATGAGCAATGAGCATTCAAGTTCTATTCAAAAAGTATTTTACCTAAACAGAGAAAATTATATACTACGTACTCCGTATGTATAGACACCTTGTTTCAAACATGACACAGTACAGTCAGTCGATTGTCCTTTGTCGTTCAAAAGTAGTAAGTGTATACTAAGCAGTACGATAAGGGATTTTGAAACAGATAGGATGTTGATTTAGTCTTATGTCTAAATGCGAATGTTAAATGTATAAATATTGAATTTGTGTTCATTTCAGAGATGCCTAATATGAAAGTCCCATTTGTTTTATTTATTATTATCGAGTGTTCACCAGTTAACGCAAAGCCCAATATTAAGTAAGACCTATTAGAATGTGTATAACCACATTAGCCATAAACCAAATGCCTTTCTGTCTGGGATCCGAACATTCATACTTCATATGGAGCTGTGAGTGAACTATTCTATTTGCAAATGCATGGTAAGAAGAAGAAGGGTTTGAAACACATACATACCCCTTCATATCAAAAGCCCTTCCGATGAGATTTCTCAAAATGTCAAAGCTTGTCAACTGGGGATCCACTGAAAACCGTCGGTGTTGATCTTGGCCATCAGAACAATGCTGCAACAGAGGAGAAAGCTCAATTAACATTAACAAAAGTACACACGTGAGTCTATCTATAGTTAAGATTCTAAATAAATCATATTTTACCTGAGCCACCACCCGAATTGCATCTTGTTGGTAAGGATAGTTACAAAACTGCGACTGGGTAATTGAAGATGATCGACTGGACATGGACATTTTTTCTTCAAATTGATTTCCTGTGTTTGGAGCAGTAAGTTTTATCTTCATTAAATGGAATCGAGACTGGATTCGAAGTAACGTCAACCTAAATCACCATTTTTTTATCTGACAACTATAACTCCACTCCAATTTACATAGTTCTAATTTCCGGAAGTGTACCTTATGAATTATGCTATGGCTATACGGCTATACCGTAAGGTAAGATGTTAAGAACACCAACAGTTATACGTCACAGAAGAAGAAGGGTAATTGTTATGACGCACACTTCACGCTCAGTTTTATAGACATGGAAAGATAGGAAGAGATTATAGAAATTCTTCTATTTTTCTATGTCACAGTCGTGTCTCCATCCCATTTCTAGTCATCATGAGAACACAACATCACTGATGTGCATATCCGTTAGACTAAACGTTAAATTACGAAGTATTATTGCAGTAAATCGGACTTTTCATTCAATTCGAACTAAACCGATCGGATCATGCAGCCATACTTCTTATCTTGACATCTGGAAAGGCTTGAAACCCCAATGTGATCCACCCCCGAAAGAAAACCTACTTTAAACACTATTTCTTTTTAGAAGTTATGCTGTAGTGATAAACTTCCATGACGGGAACCAAAGCAGGGTGAATACTTGAGGTATATAGTATATTCATCGAAATCCTCCAGTCAACAATAGTCAACATGTTCTACAACGAACATCACATCCACATCAATGCACGTATGTATTCAAATGCTGTCCTTGGTATTTGGTGCAGAAGACTTTAATAAATTCCATATTTTCTACATTCCTCTGCTTTCACCGTCCAACCGCCTGACACTTTTCTACAAAGTAAAGAAGACATACTATTATCAGGTTTTGGATTAAGTATATATATTATATAGTAAGGAGGTCGCACTGAAATCGTGTTCGCGACATACACTCATGCACAACTCAATTTTGGTTTCACCTCAATTTCCATTTCTCTAAATGTGGAAATTCACAGCAAAGCTAAGCTGAAATTTTAATCAATAGTTTTCCTGACTGATGGACGTGATGTATTTGCTAGGTATTACTCATTATCACCATCACCAATAACCATACATTATAAGGTTTGCCTCAGCCAGTCCCTTCTCAACTTATTTTAATCAACAGAATAGATGAGTAGAAATTGATAAAGCTTATTTCTTATGGTGCGTATTTCTGTTGACGTTCCAGATACTAATAACCCAACTTCCATCCAAGCATGCAAAAACGCAGATTACTCCGACTAGGTAAAACAAATTGAACTGTTAATATATTTTCACCACATACTACTACATACCTACTATATATGGTATGATTATGCAGATTATTCAACCCGTCCGACACGGAATATCCAGGATAATTTTGAACAACCACAGTTTGTATTTATATTGCTGATGTGGCCAGTTACCACTCTCTTTGTGTTGTTCAAGGTGAAACTAACTTTATGCATATACATACTACATTACTATTGAGAAAAGAGAATCGAGTTTCCACTTTAATTTACACAGCTTCAAACCATTTTGTTGACTGGGCTAAACCACCCCAAAGAACTCATGTACGTCAATATGTAAATTGCAATGATAAATGTAAAACTGTACGATATCATTGATATCAACATACCTTATAAAGATCTTTAGTTTGCATTATAGAAAATAGGTAAATCAATGTCACGTTTACATTATTAACATTGTATTGTATTTTTGCAATTTCTGCAATCCTATAATATTACTGTAGTTCTTAAAACGACATAGGATTTGTTAGCTCAAAATAATGAGAATCTATGCTGAACATTTGTATCCTAACCTAACCGTAGCAGTACGCGGTGCTACTTTTCACTTAAATCATTTACTAGCGGATCAGCTAATGATTAAAATGTCGTGTTTGATTATTGAAACGCTGCCAATAAATCTTCAATGTACTTAATGCCAACTAGCAATCAGGTAAGGTGTGCAGTATGCAGATGCGTTTGAGTTGGACTTTTTGTGTAGTAGCCACAGCAGTAATATTTCGTCTTAATTTGCTGTATTAACAGTATCTGTAAAGTAAATATAGATAAAAGTTTCAATGCTACACTGCGGTTTTTGTTTGGCATTTGTGGTAATACTCACTCCTTGTATGTAAATGTGTGTGCGCATAGCATCATTCGATTCAGAACGCGCCAGACAGTTAGTTCTTAAATATAATAATAGCTTAACCTTAAACAGCGATATATTGCAAATTACGTGTGGGACCTACTAAAAAAAAGATAGATCCAGACGACAAAATCTGCCCTGTACCTGATTGTGAGACAGCAAGCTATAGCCCCTCTGCGACAAAGCAAATTAACTCGTTTGTCTTTGTTGAATCTTCAGCATTCTGTATTCTGCATTGAGCATGAAATCGAAGTCTTGTTGGAGGGATGAATATAAACATGCAAACTTCTTTTTACATAATCACAATTGCAAATTTGAACTTGAATGTTTACCAATAACTGTAAAAATTGGCGAAACGCATTAAATTTATTCTGAACATCGCAGAAAACATATATTAGCGACAAGTTATGTTCTTTGATAATGCCACATGCATACTCTGTGCCTGACAGAAAAGATTTGCACAACAACAACAGCTTTCCACAACACATAAGGCATTCACTTTTCACGCATATTAATCATTATGGTGCTTGCTTAGGTTTGTGCATTACTTATAACGAGGTTTGATTTAATGGACATGGACCATTCATCGTCACTCGTAAAGCTATCATTGCTGTATTTTGCTATGCTCTGTACCATAATAGGTGCCGTCAGAAAGTCAGACTCAGAACCCCTTGCCATATGTTTTCTTGGTTCACCGATGGTATTACAGTTATCTCCATAATGCACACATGTGAACTATACGATTCGACTCGCCTTACTTACAGCACAGCACACTCGTCAGCACAGGTATGCATCTACAATCTACAATTCTAAATGCAGTTCATAATTCAGATTCAAGTAATCATCATAATAAACCCAGTGAGTCCAAATATAGTCCAACCGATGTAAAAAACAAAATGCACAAGACAGGAGTATGAATACGGACGATGAGTGAGTTTTGTCAAAAAAATAAAACAAACTTGGTATGATGTTTTGATGGGAATTGCCAAATCAATCCACTTCATCCAAAACAGTCTTGAAACATGAGTGATATTTGACATGAAAAAATCACTCACTATCTGTCAAATTAAAACATATCAACATTGGAATGCATAATTTTTTACGGAGTTGTGTGAATAGATATGAATGGACGGTAAAAACAAATGTAATAATACGACCACCTTTAAGAATAGCTGGATTACCTGTTATTCAATCTATTACATAATTAATTAGCTCAGTGCAACTTTGCGAAATGTTTCTAATTTCTACTTCTAACACGGATGCTAATTTCCATTATGGATTTGGTGTAATTGCGTTATTGCGTACGATTATAAGCTCATACCTGAATTTTTTTTTGCAGTTTTCAAGTTTCCACCTGTGGAAGTTGTACAGTTTTGGTTTTATTGCACACTACACAATTTCGAAGCTGTCCTTTATTAGAGCAACTGAAAAATGAAGAAAAAAATCCCAATCTATGACCTTTATTCTATGAGATGTACCACAAATTGTGATTTCTTCAGTTTTGCGTCGAGAACAGTTGCAGATTGCAGTTTCACTGCAGGTGTAAATATCCACCGAAAATCTCAGTAGGTCTCTGTCATCTGTGTAGCTCAATAAACTTCTCATAGCAGACTATCTGTATTTCTATCCGATGCTATATACGTAATGCCAATACCTAAAGGTGGATTCTTTCTTCTTATATTCACATTTCACACAAGTTTTCATATGTTTGTCTCACATTCACATTCTACGTCCCTTGTATTCGCATTCGCAATCCTCGTCGATATTCTTGCCTTTACATATATGGTTTATGGTCCTAGATTGAGTACATAGTGTGAGCTTCTAAATACTAGACACTTGCTTTGCAAACATATAAACGGAATACCCATTTCGTGTTATTACATACTACTGTTTGTGCTTGTGCACAACGATGAGTAGTACCACGACCAGGATCAGCATTAGCAGAACTTAAAGCGAGAGAGAGAGAGAGAGCTCAATAGTGCATAGTGCACCGAATAACTTTCACTGTACCTGAGACCTGAGTAACCCAACTCAGACTCGTGATAGTTACATCTATAGACATTCCACGCTACACTTACTTTATAAATTGGTCCCTTTCGCCGTAATATTGATCATGGCATTCATATAATTTAGGGCCGAAAATTGTGTTAGCATTTCTTACAATTTATGTACTGATTTGATGAAAAGAGATGCTGCAAAGATTCTCCCATTTCTACTAAGCAAACGTTTAGCATCCAACAAGCTTCACTTTGTTCTAATTTTGGTAGGTAAAATACATAAATGGGTGACATTTTGGGAAACTGTGTGATGGTATGGATTACAGAAAATATGTAAGGGCGAGGATAATTCTAACCTAACCTAAAAAAAAGTTCTACATTACAATATACGATTATCCATGATGCTTATAATTTTAATTCATTACTATTATCCGCTTAAAAATGCTATAGACTAATTATAATTTTCATAGTGCATAATTGGAAATACTTGTGTACACAAGAATAAAATAGTAATCTCATTTTAAAATGCGATTGTTTTAGTGCATAAAGCTCCGTGTATTCCTTACTTTTGGGTCACAAATGTTTTTCAGTTGCATACGTATTAGTACGTAAAGTGTAATGTATGTACAACAGGACCGACTGGTATTAAACTTGTCGATTAATATTGCAAAAAATTGTCACTGAACATATTCTCTCCTTACCATCACATCATTAGCGTTGTGTACCTATTATTATAATGATCAACTATCATTGAAGCATTAAGTTTTGCATAAAGAAATTAGAAACCAAACGAAGGGCCTAGCTAGTTATATACGGCATGCACGCACAAATATGAATCCATCTCCAAGTTATTTATTGGTTTGCTTCATCTCTTTATGATCCTTTAGTTATTATTATTCCATTTTTACAAAATTGCTCGGACAATAATCAAGATCACCGGAGATGTGGAATGGGTGTTGGAAAAGGAGAAAAAAGAAAGCCTTTTCCCATCAAGTCTAGCTTACTTACGCCTTACGCCTGAGTGATACACGTTGCTCTCTTTTTTGTGTGCACGACATCTCTGCACATTTTTCACTTCTTGCACACATCTAATTTCGAGATGCCCATAAGCCAAATGTACATGTGCGGCAATGCAAGCCGAATGGAAAATGGAAAACAAAACATCTCTAAACGCTTTCTTATATATACTGTTGCACTGCACGTGTGTCATTTGTTGACGTTTTTCCTGTTAAAAAATGGAATTACCTCTATATGATTTGTAAGTAGCCGTTTTAGTCGGTGGTTACAATAAGCAAGACAAGAAGTTACAAATAGTATTAGACAGCATAATAAGATGGAGTGCGATACGGACGGGAACAAAGGTTTTTTGAGCTCCGAATCGGCCGAATTAGGTAAGGATACTTACGCATAATAGCGAGTTTTCCCCGTAATTTTAAACATGCCTTAATTTACTAACTGCTAACGGTGGCCATCGGTATATTTGAATTGTGTACAAGGTATAAATGAAGTGTCGGAAAAGCCAAACACTTTGTCCGCATCTGGCACGGAGGAGGAAACATTGCCCATTGCAGGGGATCATCAGGGCGAAAAAGTGGCTAACCCTCTCGTTGCAGTTTCTGGCGAAATTAGTTCGGCCGAATTAATAGGCTGCACGAACCAGGATTCACCAGAAGGGAATATTAAGAATGACGACGATGATGATGATAAATGTAGCAAAGTTGAACGAAAAGTGTCTGACACCGACCCCACAGAAGACATCAGTACAGGCATGGATTGGCAAGAGGGTCAGGAGGACAGCCTGGTAGAAAATTTAACTGATCAAAGTGATGATCCGAAAGGTATTATTCCAAACCCAAACCCACAAGGTGTGGATGATTCGGAAAGCACAAAAACTGAGGAAAACGCTGCAGTGGCTACGCCTGGGGTGGATGCTTTATGTGAACAGGAGAGTGACATGGATTGCACCGCCACGGACAGCAGTTATTATTTTTGGAAATATGAAATACCGCTTGACCATGCTCCGACATGCCTTGTCGTTTCAAGCAAGGATGAATTTACTAATAAAAGTGACAGCAGCAAAAAGGGAGCAAGATACTTGAAAGGTTGTAAATGGTGTGTAAGAGACCGTTGATTTCTTATTTTGCATTTTGTAATTTACATCTGGTCGAGATTTTGTACTGATTGTAGTTTATACGGTTAGGTTTGGATTGGAATTTTTCACTGGTTGATGAATTAAATAAAAAGGCGAAAGCTAATAAAGTTTTCCATTTTTAACGCAATAGGGCCCCTGATGGAAGTTGTCTGCTTTCCAATTCTGATGACGATAATTTACGACTATTTAACTTCCCGTCAAGTTTCTCAACAATTCAAGATTGGACTCTTGATCAAGACCAATCAGAAATCTGTGAAGACTGGCATTCGGTATTGAAAGTGAAGGAGGGTGGACTGATTTATGACTTCTGCTGGTATCCATTAATGTCTTCCATGGATCCTGTCAGCTCTTGGTATGTATATTACATACACTGGTCATTTCTTGTTATTTTCCACGTGATTATGTATACATACTTTTAATTCGAATTTACATTGTTAATATTTTCAGTTTTATTTCATCATCCTCGCAA
Source organism: Dicranocentrus wangi (assembly GCA_036850665.1). Taxonomy (NCBI): domain Eukaryota; kingdom Metazoa; phylum Arthropoda; class Collembola; order Entomobryomorpha; family Entomobryidae; genus Dicranocentrus; species Dicranocentrus wangi. The sequence goes on from JAANSN010000639.1 coordinate 27,156, forward strand.
GCTCCAGTTCACTTATGGGATGCGTTTACAGGGAAATTGCGAGCATCGTATCAACCAATTAATCAGTAAGTCGTAATTGCTTATCTTTCACTTCATTTTTATAAAAAAATATAGGTATGTGCTGTAATTATTTATCTTGTTAGTCTGGAACAATTAGTCTCGCCGTTCAGTCTTACATTTGATGCAACAGGGGAGGCCATATACTGCGGCTTTGAAAAATGTATCCGCATATTCAATATTACCAGACCTGGAAAAGAATGTACAGTTAGATCGTTAAAGAATACACTTTCGGAGCTAAATCAATATGGGATTATAGCAAACATAGCAATTAATCCCTCAGTAAGGTCGATGTATGCGGTTGGTACATTTGATAAAACCGTCGGATTGTACTACGATGATGGATCTGTGATTTGCTTGTTGCAAGGACATTACGGTGGAATTACTCACATGAAATTCAGCAATGACGGTTTAAAGCTATTTACTGGTGGACGAAAAGATTCAAGATTAATTTGTTGGGATTTAAGAAACATGGGCGAAGAATATAAGATCTTTGAAAGAGAGGTCAAGACACATCAAAGAATTTATTTTGACATAACCCCAAATGATCGTTACATCATCAGTGGTGGTACCGACGGCAATGTTAGGGTATGGGATTTGTTCCATGAAGAGCCATGTCCTCACATTTTTCAAGGAAATAACGACTGTCTAAATGGAATAAGGTGAGTTGTATTAAGGCATTTATCTTTTGACGAGTTCGGTGAATTGCATAATGCTTATAAACAACGTGTATAAAGAACCTATTTTGTATTAGGTATATCTAAGTGGTAGTCTATGAATGTACCATCCTTGCTTATAAAGTCAATCAATAGCATGCAAGCTTGAAATGACTATTATTTTCATCACTGTGTATGGTTTTAGTATCAACCCATATGTGCCACTACTTGCCACATCATCAGGACAAAGGCATTTCCTGGATATTGCTGATGACTCAGACGATGAGTTATTTGTAAAGACACAGTCAAGTCGTGAACGTTCTTGTGATATTAAATTATGGAAATTAACATGATAAATATTGCTTACAAGTTAAATTACATAGATTAATTAGATTTTCCAAACGCATTTATTTTGTATTTTGTCTGTTGTCTCTTGTTAATAAATCATGAAGAATAGAGATGATAGAGATGTACTACTGGTAGGTTATTAAAGTTAGTAGTTTTGGTACAGTTATTCTTCACTTCTTCAGGTACATATATACTTCAAATTGAGCTAAATTTCACCATCACTAATCCTCTCCTTGATAATTTCCTTGATCCTAGTTTTTTCTTGAACCAATCGCCGATACACTTCTGCCAACACTGATAACGGTGCGGTATAATAAATATCATCTAAGCTTCCGCTAGGAGGATGCCAGCTTCTACTGTTCCCGATGCCTAACGCACTGTTCACATAATCCCTGCTATTCCAATGATTCCCATTTCGAAAATATTCGGCCTTTGTTGGGTCCCAGTAGTATAGTCTTTCATATGCTTGCTTTCTCCTTTCAATTTCTTCCAAGCGTTTCTTTTCCATTGCTTCCTCCAGGTCAGCAATTCTCTTTGCTGCGGCTTGCTGGCGCTTACGAATCTCTTCTTCCCGTTTTCTTTCTTCTGCCTCTTGAATTTCTTCAAGTTTGCGTGCTATTGCTTGTTGCTTGCGTAATGCTTCTTCATGCTGTAATATTCCGTTATACAATAATATAACACAGTTTTGTTCTACGTGACAGCATGCCATACATACAAATAGAATGCTTAAGATGCTTTGACATAACTTACGAGTAATTCTCGTTGTCGTACTTCTTCTAGGTATTCCCGTTTCAGCTTTTCTCGGTCTGTCTCAATTTTTCTGAGTAACCTTTCTTCGTCTAGTGCCTCTCTTTCCTTACGCTTTCGCTCTGCGTCTCTTTTTTCTTGTATTTGTCGTTCTAATTCCGCTCTGTAGTAAGCATTTCTTTTTCGTATGTCTGGTAGCTGGTCTGCAGTTTGAGATACGTGAAACCGTTGTGCGGCTTTTGGAGAATCTAAAAGAGAAAGTAATCGTTTATATCGTGTAATTGGACCCCAACATACTAGTAACAAAAAAAAATTTGTGGTGCCGTGTAAGACAAAAGACAGCGTACCTATTTATGAATTTCGTTTGTTCTTACCTAATTCGTTTTTTGTATCATCCACAGCTTTCTCCATAATTCTTTGAAAAATATCTTCCGCTGTGAAAGACATTATACGGAGAAATGGAAGGAAGCAGCAGAACTAACGCAGTTACTTTGTAGATTAACCCGTTCTAAAAACATCACGAAAGTATGTAGAGGCATAACTGACTTGCGCGTTTATTTAAATAATATGGAAAATGTGTTGAAGAAATATCGGTTTCCTTGTACATGCTTAAACGATACTCATATACTACAGTTTCAAACTGGGCTTGGCGTACACAGTTTTTGCAGTAACTCACAACCAGCTTTATGAACTAGGAGAACCAGGGCAGTTCAGCACTGTGCGAGAAATGGACACGAAAATCTTGAATGAGCTCTTCTAAGGTTATACTTAGAAAACAGCGAACCCACAAAACGTTCGTTCTTGGTAAACATGCAATTATTGTAATAACAGGTTGGTGTTCAATGTTCTTCCTGATTACTTTCTCCGAATATTGTAACATTTAAAATGAGACTTTCTTGCTTCCATTTACAGTGTAGACTGTAGCGGTCTTTATAGAAATATATTAAATCTCACGATCAATTTTGTTCGTGTCTGGCGAAGTTCATGAATCTGAACCCACTGATTGATTTATGCATACATGCATGCACTTTATGACGATATGATGAAAACCCTACATAAACCCATACACATTTCCCAGACGGCTTTCCACGATGATGCACCATTTATAAGTTAAACTTGACGAAAGCATTAAGCGCATACCTTTAGTAATATGAATTAAATGTTTCACGCCAACCATTCAACCTGACCATGATTTCTTACCACAACTATCCATCGAACCAAAAATTGAAGGCCTTTTACTCATAGATAGCGGAAAGGTAGGTACCTAAACTACACGCTAGTGGGACTTTTCTTTTAGTACAAGCCATCCATACTATCATACATACTAGGAATAGAAATTGATTAATACGATCTACTAATAGCTGCAAAATACCGTCAAAGAAAGTGTGAGGGCGGAGAAAATACACACATGGTGTCGTCAATCATCGCATACAAAATGAACTGTTTACACACCTTTGAAGAGCCAAACCCTTCCATAGTAGAGATTTCATTCTTTCTGGATATGGATTATTATGGATCCAATCTCCTGCAGTATACGTTAAAAATATGTATAAGATTTATACTAAGTCAAAAAGTCGTCCAATGTGTATGAAGTTTCCTTTCCGCAAACAAAACAAAATTGATCCACTACTACAGGACACACGGAGTCCATGGAACTTCTGACTTTATTGCATATATTGACTCGGTATCGCTCTCTCACTCTCTCCTCACAAAAGACGCGACTAATTATCACGAACAAAATAAATATAATGTATGTAAAATCCGATACAAGCTCATTCTTGCACATCAGGTTTATGCTCTAGTATCATCGCCTTAGCTTATATATGACTGTCTAGAGGATAGAAAGTAGAAACGAAGCGGAATTTCTGGGACTACTAAAGAAAGAGCATAAAATTTTGTCGACGTGTATTTCCTCATAAACGAAAATTCCCTATTTATTTTATTAAATGGGGGGATTTTATCGGTATATACGATAACATTTTTTATTTAATCATAGAATTCTTCCTATCCTTAACATTAGCGTTACATATCCATAGCTTATAAGCCAAGGGAATAACATCTTTGGTTATAGTTTTGTAAGAGGTATTTGCCATATAATATTCCCTTATAGTTTGCGAACTCGCAGTAACGTAAATGCTGGTTCAAACCTTTATTTCGGGTTTACCTTATTGTAATTTCATAATTTCTCGCTGTATGATATTTCTTTTGTACTTCCATGACCGAGTGCGTAATTGACGAGTAACAAATTCACCAAGGTTTATTATAAAACCGTTATCCTATGAAACATGAAGTGCTTTGTCACGGCTGGATTCAAGAATATGAATATGGGTACAAGGTTGATCGATGATAGATTTCCATGTTACGCTAAATGTGCTTTTTGAGACGAGAAAACATACTTTCTCTCAAGCTGCTTTCTCAGGAAAGGTAGGTCGCACGACCAGAATGGTTCACTCACACCGCACGGCATATGACTTACATTGGACTTGAGTCACACTGGCTTAGTCAGCTAACAAGAAACCCTGCTATAAACTCAATATCCGGTAAACATTCCCGTTCTCACTCAATTACAAAGCTAGACTAGTCCATTTTCAAGAAAACATTATACAAGAACAAGCTAAGCCGCGATACTGCATAGGTAGTTGAAATCGAGGTGACACATCTTTGGTCCTTGAGTGAGGTCGCGAATAACATTTTACTATAAAAAAAATAGTAGAAACCCATCAACCCCACGCAGATGTGATATGTGATTCTAACATTTTGGTAATTTGGTGTGGTTGGCAGAACAAGCAAAATAATTTGCACCTCACGTTGCACCAAACTGGAATAGTGCTAGGTAGACGGGGCAGGGGGGATATTTTATCGCCAGTACTACTGGATTCATAACATAACACCACGCACAAATCACATCTATACCACATGTATTGTGTTATTGGTTTGTCCGATTTCCTAAATGCCGATAAACACGGCGACACGTGTGAATCGCATCACGGAATGAAAGTGTAGATAACTACGTTTGTCGGAGTTCGGAACATGGGATTAGTCATTTAAACAAAGACTCGGGAACACTTTCAAGAGATAATCCGCATATCTGGGTTGAAATTTGGGATGGACGGGTGAAATTCGGAAATGTACGACGCAAATATGGTTTTTCTTTTATTTAGAGGCTAGAGTGGAAATTCGCTCTGGGTCTGTGAGCTACTACACCAGGAACTAGGAACGTTGATAACTGCAAAGCAACATACTCGCATCTGCGAAAATTAATGAAATGATTCTTATGCATATATGGTATGGTGTATGTATGCGTACTGCCCAAGGATGGAAAATGGGAATTCTTTCAAATACTTACATTGCTCTCAAGTATGGGCCATCGTGACAATAAAAACACGACCCTCAGCAAAATTAATTAAAATATTTCCTCGTTTCCTCGTAACCTCATCCAACCATCGAGATACATACATAGGCTATCGTCGAATACTTTTACCGTAGATTAATTTTACCGTTACAGATTACAGCCAGGACTGAAAGGAGTACCTGTTCCAGTATTTATGTCACGAGTCACGAATAAACTTATTGGAGCTTGTTACCGCTAATACAGGAAAAAATTGGTTTCACTCCGGTTTAGTCGCACAAGTTCTCTTTTGACATTTGCATTTCTAGATTTCACACCTTAACCTCAATCGCTATATTCATATCCCCTTTAAAGTATCCAAGTCTATAGCGAGAATTAGTCATTCAATGAGTTAGTTCAATACATTGTGTTACTTGTACATAGCAAGTATTGGTTTCCCATTTTCACGGTGATTCACAATTTGACTGATCCTGAATGTGTCATACTTAATTTTATTCGACCTGAGAGAATGCACTGACATGGACATGTGTGAGTTGTTCCCTTCTTTTCATAAATATGTTATATGGGTAATTTGTATTTTTCCTGATACCTAAACTTGGTTTGGAAAAGGAGGACCCCGACAAAGCAAATTCCACCAACTTAAAATTTACTTATTTTTTGGTAGTTGTCCATTGAAAGTTGAAAGGCTTTTTTTTATTTAAACTAAAGTATATAATCCGAAGATAAAAACGCTAGGTCTAATGTCGGTTCTGCATTAACGCTTACAATTGTTGCAAGAGGGAAAGTTGGGACATTTAAATAATATTGGGATATTCTGGATATCAATTGGCGGATAACAACATAGATTTAGTTATGCATATTTCACCCTAATTGGCTTGTCTGTCTCAAATTTTTTTCTAGCAATTAATACTTGAAATATGGAGTACGATTACGGTACTAGACTAACTTGCTAACATACTTGTCTGAGAAGTGATTATGAGGGATTTTATTTTTTGTACGAAGAATAACAATTTTGCATATAGCATAATGTAATGTTGTATAGCATTTAAAGTTCAAATCAGAGTTCAAGTTCACAGCCAGTCTTTCTTTGGTCATACATTCCTACACTTTCTACACTTTTGCTATGAACATAACATGATGATGATTGATGATGAGCAACGACTACCCAACAAGCTAACAACCCCACACGCATCATCATCTTCATCAGTATACAGTGTTCAGCTGTATTGAAAATGAAAGTATTTAGTAGCGGCAGGGAACAGTGAACTGCTGGAAGTGCGATGCACACGCATTATGCACATGTTCATCCTCTTTGTCTCAAGAATCATTCCGGGGGAAAACGTAACTCATCATCATCAACAAACCTATAATTCCTGCTGTCTACTACACATACATATTGAGAGCTTGGGACAATGTGGAATTGTGGAATACAATTTAGTAAAAAAAAAGTAAATGTGTTCATGTTCATTGTGGCTTAGTCACTCTCCTCAATTCCTCAGTTCCACTCTCTCTCTACTTCTTTCTTTCACAGGTCCGCTCCGCTCCTTTCGTTCCGTTCCTCACAAAAAAACAGTAGCACAAAACATGACTTTACAGAGCACGAGCACGTATTGCATTGGTATTTGGTGGTGCATATGCATATTATGTATTTGGTTCTGCTGGTTGGTTTTGGTAGTAAATAGCATACCAAATACTTGCAAAAGTTGTAAATACCAAGTAAAAAGTAAATATTGTGCATGGTCCGTCCGTTGTCCGTGTGTGTGTCGTTCGTAAAATATTTGAAGATGAATAGTGGAACTGTGGAACAGTGGAAGTGTGTATTCATCACATCATCCATAAAATATGCATTTAAAGCATATCAGGAGTCGGGATCGGAGGTCCCATTACGAGAAGGCTTCTTCTTTCTTGGATGTACTATTATGTACTTACTAGCGTAGCATTGTTTTTTTTTGTGGTTGTGTGTGAAGATGTGCTCCATGTCTTCAAGATTTTGACGGCTGTCGTGCTGGATGGAAATGTGAAATACGTTGAAGCACACAAACGTATAATGTGATAATACTAATAATAATATACGGTTATTTCAATTAATCCGTTTCAATTAATGCATTCCATAGCCTGTAACTTATGGGAAAAGTGCTATTCTTGGAGTATCCCTTATTTTTGGAGTACATTTAAGCTATCCTCCTGCCTGTGTCCTCCTTTCTGGTGTGATTAATTGTGAAGAAACGGAAAGAAGCGTGCTTTGTGCTAGAATATCGAAAAATGACAATAAATATTCCAACGCAGTGCTACTTAAAAATAGGGGTCCTATTTCGTCTTTTCCCAATTCAACAAAAATGAGGAAAATTGAAAATTAGCATTTTATCCTTTTCCCAAATCATCCAAATCCAAATCGCTTCAGCGTATGTTAAATGTTATGTATCGCTAATTTATGAGGGGTTGAGTCGTATGGAGCTAGTATAGTAGTTATAGTACGTGCCGGAAATGCCTGGTCCAACGGGAGCACACAGTAGCTTATACCGGCGTGTTAATTCCCACGGCACGGTTCTCATTCCGTCGTCTCGTAACCCCTAAATGATCTGCGAAATTGACGAACATTGAACGAACTGACAATAAAAGACTTGTTTTTGCTGGAGACAAGATGTCATTGTTGGATGAGCAGGAAATTTCCCGGCAGATGCATTTGTTGCTAAAATGCAGAAAAGCGATTATTGCAGATCTGGATGTTCAAGATGTGATACCTGAATTATTGTCCAAATTCGTGATTAGCCACGCAGACAAGCAACGAATTGACAATGAAGTATGGGATATTTCACTTGCATTTAATTGAGAATATTTAAATATGTTTGAGAATGTTAATTACTTTTTAATATATTTTGATCGTAGAAATCTGCAGAAGATAAGGCTGAGAAACTTTTAGTCATATTGGAGGAGAAAGCAAGGCGAGCAATTAACGTTGATATTATTCCAGCGTTCATAAAATGTCTGCAGCAGAAATATGAGTGGCTTTACCAGAAGTTAACGGAAGACGTTACAGACGCAACTGCAATTGTGCCTTGTTTTGAGAATGGGTTTAAGCAGTTTTTATCTAAAGGGGATGTTGTGTCAGAGAGTTTAAAGGAAGATCCAAACATGCTGTCTTCTACACCCAGTGGAAGGAAAGTTAAGTCTTTGTTGGAAAGCGGTGGAGTGCCTTGTTTGCCAACCGTAGCTGTGGAACGTGAAGAATTGGTAAGAAAGAGCGGATTAGTATTAGCTATTTATTCACTATTTGTTTACTATTGAACTGTAATTTAGTATTAATACAAAACGTAATGTAATGTCTGCGATTTAAATATATAGCTGAAAAACATTCGCTTGGAGCTGGAGACTTTGAGAAGAAATCAATACTTGGTAATTTGTGGAATGGCAGGTAGCGGTAAAACCGTGCTCGGAATTCAGGCTGTCAGTGACGAGACGTTAATTTCATCAAGGTTTCGGGTTAGTTGTAACTAACTAAACGTTTTGTAAAGTTGTATCACTGTCAATTGTTTATTGAAAAACCTTTTCTGTTTTTAGGATGGAGTATTTTGGTTAGCTATTGGAAAAGAATGCAGCGAATCAAAGGACGCCCTATTGGCCAAGGTATTAATAGTTTATTACAAAACCACGTAGTTTCTGATTTTTACACTTTGTCGAGAAGGGACTAATTGTAAAAAATAACGTGCTTATTACAGATGAGAATACTTTGTGATAAACTTGGCGAAGGGAAGGCCCCGAACTCGATAGAGCACGGAGTAGATATTTTGCGAACTGCATTTATGAGGAGAACTGATTCACTTTTAGTGTTGGATGATGTGTGGCGTACTGAAGTTATACGATATTTTGACATTGGATGTCGTACTTTGGTGACTACGAGGGATCTTGCCGTCATGGATGTCGTTAACGGTCGTGTGAAATACTTTAAAGTTGAAGAAGGTTTCAATAAGGAGGAATCTCTCCGTTTATTTGCTCAAGCACTTCGCATAAAAGATCCCCAAACCTTGCCGAAGGAGGCATATGAGATTCATTGCGAATGCAAGGGAAGTCCAATGGTGATTTCACTGATATCTTCTTTAATGCAAGATCACCAAGCGGAAGATTCTGGACGTTGGGAATATTATTTGGAATCACTCTCCAAAAGAAAATACTCAAAAATGCGAAAGGCTAGAAACTATGAACACGAAAGCATTGTGGATGCAATATCACTTAGTATGGAAAGTTTAAGTGAGACATATCGAGAGTATTATTCCGACTTTGCACTATTCCAGGATGACGTTGGAATACCATGTGCCGTAAGCCAACATGCTGATATAGTGGATAATGGTAACATGATATGAGGTGTCAAAAAATAAAATTCAGTTTCCAAATTCGTTTTAAAAATAGGTGTTAACGACCTTGTGGAATCTGAAACGATACGAAGTCGAAGATATTATGAAGGATTTTGTTCGAAAGAGTATGGCAGTAGAAGAATACGATTCAACCAAAAAGACCTATTACTACTCCATCCATGACCTCCAGTTGGACTACTTAAAATATCAACTCATTGCTGATGAAAAAAATGAAAAAGACCTACATCAAAGACTTCTAGAACGATATGTGGACGCGTGCAATAAAGAATTTCATAAGCTTCCCGATGACGGATATATATACTTTTACTTAGGCTACCATATTTACAAATCCTCCATGCATCACTGGTTTCCAACAATCTATCTAGATTTACAGTTTGTAGGGGAAAAAATTCGGGTTACCGGACCAGCAGATTTACTAGTAGATATCAAGAAATATTTTGACTTTATTGTTTGCGAGGTATCATCTATTATACACAATATTGCGACTTTTTAATCCAAAAACTTATCTTGTGGTAGTTTAAAATGGTGTTTTAATATGTACGCAGAAGGAAGAACGCTTGAAGCTTATAGAAGAGATACAAACTTTTGCTCAGTTGGAGGGTCACAAGATATATGGACAGCTAGATGTGGATATTATTCAGATTGCCTTACAAGCTCCTTATCTGCAGCGTGTTCATGAACAAGCGAGAAAGCTTGCGCGTGCATCGCCTAATAGGCTCTACATCGAGTGGACGTATGATTATTATTTATTTATTCTTTTACAAGATTGGTACATTCTTTATAAATAAAGTAATTTAGAAATTAATTAATTGCATAATTGTTATTACAGAAACGCAAAATCTGGAATGTGGAAACATCCAGAAAGCACGGTTCTATGCAGTGACCATGTGGTTTGTGCTAAATTTGTGGGGTCAGGAGGAAATCATTTCATTGCTGGTTTGCACAGTGGAACAATACAAGTAAGCTTGCCAATTTTAAAAGTTGTTGAAAGGTTTGTATGCGTATTAAATTATGCATTATTAACGTCTGGTTTGCTTTGTCAGTTGTGTGATTTAGAGTCATCTGCAGTGTGTCACATTTTCTTTGGTCATTCGGACACAGTTAATTCTCTCCAAGTTATCAAACTGAATGCTTCCTTTCGAAAGAATGGTATTGTTCAAGAGACTCTTGCTGACCGACTGGTTTTTCTTTCAGCGTCTGCAGATAAAACTTGTAAATTGTGGGACCTGCAATCAGTTTTGCAGGAGGTCGAATTGCTTTCTGCAGAACTTAAAAGTGGAAGGCTTCTTGGCACTTCACCATCACCAAAGCTTAGACCAGATCATTGGAGTTTTGAACACAGGAGGGATGATAGCATTTTCACATTTGAATTTCACACAGCGTCAGTTACGAACGCTGAGTTTGCAATGGAGGGAAGTCGTGTTGTTTCTACTTCATTAAATGAAATTTTAGTGTGGGATACTTCCAATGGATCTGTGGTGTTCAAAATATCTCCGTACTTTGATGCGTATCCGGATTTAACTTACCAACTTTGTCGAGTGCCACCAGAAAAGTATCCATCATACTTAATTTGTTCCGCCGAAAACCAACTAGTCCTCCTATCTCCACAGCGGTCGACGATTTATTCATCCGTTGAAGGCCACACGATGAGAATCGTTGATCTAATTTTTCTTTCGTCTGATAGATTTTGTTCCATTAGTGAGAATGACATTGGTATGTGGAAAGTGGTAAGAAATTATCAAAAAACAAAAACCTTCCGAAGTCGCAGTTTAAGTCCATCCCGATGTGTTCCACCCTCTATAATCAATGGAAAGTTAGAGCTTCCATCCGGAAATCCAAATTTACTGCAACCTATAGATATGAATCTGTTAACCACTTCCATGATATCAACTGATTCTGGTGGAAAGTCGCCAGGATCAAAATCAGATTGTGTTCCTTCTTCGTCAACGATAACTGTGCAAATAGATGATGGAAATGTGTCAATTACTGCTATAAGGGAGGATATATTGCCGAAGAAAGGAAACGGGAATTATTTATGTGCTGCAGTGGTAAAAAATAATGAAAAGTATCTATTAGCATGTGGAACATCGGACCATAAAATTGCCTTGTGGGAACTGACAGGAAGAAAATTTCTTGGAAGTTTCACCAGTCACAATGGGTAACAATTCTTCCATGCTTTCTACCGAAACTCACTTGGCTAATTTTAATCATTAATCTTTTTACTTATGGTTAGCCTAATAAAAACTATATGCCTAATTTTGTTTATAGGTGGGTAACATGTTTAGACTTTTCAAGTGTCGATGTGTGTACGCTTTTGTCTGGAAGTGAAGATCACTGTGTGATGGTCTGGGATATAGAAGAAGAAGAGCGTGGCACAAAGGAGCCAGCTAAGCACCCAAAATTTATGTCTAGATATCATGATAGTGGTGTCTTCAAGGGCCATTTTATGTCTGCCTTTATATCAGAAAAGAACACTGTTCAGGTAAGTATATATCGCATATTCCGTCATTTTTTGTATTTGTATTAAACAAACAAGATATTAAAATATACTCATTCGACATCGATGCACAAACAGGTGTACCGAGATTACAAACGGTTATTTGAGACTGCTCAGTTTGATAGCGAGGTAACTGCAGTTGCATTATCGTCGTCACCATCCCCTACCTGCTTTGCTGTAATTGGTACAACAATTGGTAAAATCTATAGAGTTTTGTTCCAAGCAAGCTCGTCATCCGTTAGTGGTACCTCAGAGAAAAAAGTCGAGTTAGATATTAAACAAATAGGAAGTCACCACTTGAAAATTACCATGCTTCAGATCGATCCCAGTGGACAGTACCTCATCTCTGGCGCAATGGATGGAAGTTTCATGGTAAATATCACAATACAAAAAGATTGACTTGAATTGATTTTTCTTTAAGTATAATGTATTTAAATTTTTGTTGCCAGATTTTCATGAATTTTATGCTAATTAGACACGTTCAATTTTCCCGTCGTTCCGTATGTGGCGTTCATTTTCCCTTTAACAACAGTTCTTTCATTGTTTGCTCCCAAGACGGAAATGTTCAGGTATGACGTTTTTAGAACCATGTAAGTATGTAGGTTGGCTTTTGTGAAATTGTTTATTTTCTCTCGACAGATGTTTGATGCCGTTGAATCTCGAGACTTCAAACATATACATACACCTGGCGAAAAGCATATTACGTACACTGAAGTAACAAATGATGGAACACTACTTGGATTAGGAACGACGGAAAGCGGAATAATCTTATACAGCTTAGATAAAAGCGTAGGAATCCTGAATTATCAAATACTTAAATGCCATCATAGGTCACCAGTTCGATCTCTGGGATTTGATGCCTTTGGAACGAAATTGGCAGTAGGCCATGATAATGGATTAATCACGGTATGATAATATATATTGACTGGCATTACTGCTTTGATATTTGCAAAAATCGTAACATTAGTAAAAAACTAACAATCCTAAGAAACCAGTTACAATAATACACCTATTCACTATAGATATGGAAGATTGAAGGTGATTTATTTCACGAGGAAATGGATTTGGTGCTACACAAGTCATGGGTTCGTAAAATACAATTTTCGCCAGCACACATCTCGAATTCGAAATGGCTAATCACTTGTGGCGACAAACTAGTATTTTGGTCTTTAGAAAAGGTGAGCATATGTGCGCTGCTGAAACAGATATTTTGTATAATGGCCTGCTGCCGTGCAAGAGCTAATAGAAATTGGTATGTTTGCAGCCTGAAGAAAAGCAGCGCAGAACTAGCTTTATGACTGAGCGACGACGTCGAAGATCTGGGGAATCCCCAAACAAAGGCAATCGACTTTCATTGGAAATTCCGTCTGGAAGCAAAATTGGCAGACAGGGAAAGCGGGAGCTACTACAACAATTCTGCTTTCGTGGGAACTTTGCACAAAGTTTTGAATGTGACTCGAATTTCTCTAAAGTGATTACAGTAGATGACACCGGGGTTTTCTACGTTCTGGAAAGCATGAAGTAGCCAAATTCAATGGATATTATTTATTATATTATACTTCGTGGTTATCAATGGATATTATTATGTATTATTTATACCGTGCTTCAATGTTAAACACGTGCTGTGATATTTTGCTATATATGTCATGTGAAGTTTAACTCTACTGCATGCATTCCATTCAATAAGTGCTGCTGTGTCGGTTCGGTAAGCGTTTAAATTGAAATTGGACAAATAATCTCAACTGGCTAGCAGTACTTATAGTTTGCCATCCATTTATCAGTATGCCATGCCACTAAAAGCACCTGCTGTGCTCATTACTGTTGTTTGTTTGTGTACATGCGGGTATTCACTATAGATCGAAGATTTAGAAGAAAAAGAAAAGTGTCCGAGTATCAAAAGGTACACTGCGATCGAAAATTTCTTGTAATTATTAGTGTTTAAGTTTTCAAGTAAAGACGGAAGTGCACGGCGCACGGTACTCAAAAGACTCGACATGTTAGGGTCGTACTTCATGTAAGGTAGAGATAGAGATGATAAAAAAGGTTACCTTGTTCATCTTCTACATCATTGTTAAGTTGTTGTGTGGTTAAGTTTACGTTATCTCATACTTATAAAACTATGTGATTTTTAGTGTTACGTATTTTCATAACGTTTGCAACAGATACTTAGGCCATATATTAATACAAGTTGGTTATCATTATCATGCAGGCTCAACCTAAACATATTCTTTACTTTCGTGTTACGAAGTAATTAAGTACCTCAAACTCGAAACTGTGCATTATATAATATCGTGATTTAATGTAGGTAAAGCGCATACAGTAAGAAGCAACATTTACTGTTTTACGTGGTTGCGAGTTTACTTTATTTTGCATGCTTCATCTGTCCCACGTCTCACTCATATTGTCAGTTAAAGATGTAAAAATGTGCCAGTGTTGGCCTTAATGATGTGTCTATGAAAAGGCATCGAAAATATTTATTATTAATCTGATGTGAACCTTTAAGCGATATTAAAGGTTGTACTATTTAGCAAATAATGACCGATAAATTAACCGATACTCAAGTCTGGAAAATACCATGCATTTAATCGTTCTTTAAGAATTTCTTAGTGAAACAACTATATTAAATGGTTTTGGAGCAACAATCAAAGTTGGGGCATTTGGTTCTAATGAAAGTTCTTTATCATTTGGATCCTTGGCTATTCTGAACTTTTGCATTAAACATGTAAAGAAAATGAAAAGACTGTCTTTCGCAAGCTGATCACCCAGGCATGTTCTTTTGCCAGCAGAAAACGGCATGTAGGCGTCATGTTTCAAAATCCTTGTGCCGGTCTCATCAATGTGTCGCTCTGGTCTGAAGTTTTCAGGATCCTTCCAGTATGTCTTATCGTAGTGCGCATCACGTAAATTCGCAAGAATCACTGTGTCTTTTGGAATGGTATATCCTGCCAGTTCTATATACGAGTCAAAATATAACTGTATTAAATGCATGAATGGGGGACGCTTTATTGGTGTCTGAATGCCTTAGTTAGTATATATAGATACCCGCGTCTTCTAATGTGCTATGGAATACAGCACAAGGCACCAACGAGCAGTATCTGTGAATTTCGTTAAGAGTTGCTTCCGTGTAAATCATGCTGATCATAAACAAAAATTTGTGTTATATAAATCGGTATATGCAATATCATTCCATCCAGATTCTTAAATTTCTGCTTCCTTAAATTATGTACCTCGGTCTATCCTCAAGACTAGGTAGTCTGGATGACCCAATGACGTTGTCGATTTCTTCTTGAACTTTTGCTTGAGTTTCTGGAAATGTAATCATATATAGCATTGCCCATTGTAGTGTTGAACTGGTGGTTTCTGCTCCAGCTAAAAATAAGTCCACAAGCACGAGTAGCATATTGAGATCTAGAAAAAAAGTAAATACAACACAGTTGATTTAGAGTTAACTCTATATTACTAAGTATGCAATATTTTCGAATGTAAAATCCTCATCACAATATTACGCATTTACCTCCCTCATCTTTGTAAAAACTTGAATTTGAATCCTGGGTAGTTTTCCACTTGGATATCATCGCATCTACAAAGTCCCTTGTTTCTGAAGAATCATGCGTCTTTTTGTGTTCTTCGATACTGTTCCTAACTAATCCCTGAATTCTGTCTCGAGAACGAAGAAAGTTTTCCCAAAATCCTTTAATAAAAATATCCGTGTTTTTGAGAATCCATGGGAAGAAGTATACTAGTCCTGTGAGTTCTAGTTTCTGCATGTTACTATTTTGAAGAAAACCCCGTTGTTATTATAATATAAGCACTGCGTCAATGCAACATAGATATGTAACGGTATCGCTTGACTTACTTTATGAAACTGTCAATCATAAATAGGAAGTTTGGATCATCTACTCCAAATCTTGTTCCGGTGCAGATGAACCACAATGAATTTAGAACCGACGCGTTGAATTTGTTCCGCAGACATATAGGTTTCCCGACATTATCCCTGTACAGCGTTCGAGGTAAAATGTTACTTGCCGCATTGCAATATAATTCATGTTTACAATTTAAAAATTACTGCCTCCTTCAGTTCTGCAAACCTAGTTACTTACTTGAAAAAGCTCATAAGCTCTTCAACTTCGTAAAGCAATTGTGACTCCATGGAATGCTTTCCAAAGCCCAAGGCTCTCAAATTTCTTAATGCAAATCGCCTTTGTTCTGCCCACGTTGGGCCTTCGGAAAACAGCAAACCTATGCATGTCAATGATGTCGGCATGAGTTCACTATTATATTCAGCATCGGCATAATCACTGCCATAAATTCACTTTACGCGAGTCATGTTTAGTTTAAGTTTAACACAGGATAGGAACATTAACTGAAACGTACCCCGTTTCTTCCCATGATTTCGAGTCATTTGTGCTACAAACGCAGGTCTACCCATGAAAACGTCTTGCTTATACGCTTCATTGATTAGTTTGTAATCATTGATAACCACAACCCTGAAAGCCAAATCAATCCATTTTCAAATCAGACTGTTCTGTGTCTGTCTACAACACATGAACGTTGTACGTACCTAAAATCGCCCAGTGTTAGTGAAAATACTTTTCCATAACGTTTTTTAAATTCGGGAAATACTTTAAGAGGATTCTTGAATAAAATGAATGGCAAATATCCCAAGATCGGAATGCCCCACGGTCCTACAAATAATAAAATTGTAATATGGGCATTTAGAAAACTACATAACAGTCACTTTAGTTCACAAGATGTATTTATATAACAAGTACCTGGTGGCAGGCGTCTGTATTCGAACCATTTCTTGGCCCAAAGAATCAGGGCTAACCCTACAGTGGTTGCAACCAGGTATCCCATTAAGCTAATTGCCATTTTTGGGGCGTAGAAGAAATAAAAAGTTGTAGCAAAATTAAAATATCGTGTAGTTCTAGCTGAGTATAACTACAAATCCTAAAGTTTGTACACCAACAATGTGTAATTTTTAAGATTAATCAAAGCGTTTTTCGTGATGGCGGACATGGCTTAACAAGTCTGAAGAATGACTGGTTGCGAGCATACGATGAGGCTTCAATAGGTTCCGATTCCGAAAATTGTATAATTGACTTTGCCATAAATCACATCATTCACCAATATTCTGTCAATACTAGGTCATCATGCCCTAAATTGTTGTGTGATGATGATAATACGGGGAATTCACAAATAATCGGGAAACCCATAAGTAATTATACACCTGTCAATTGAATATAGTCAGAATCTTCAGGACTGAGTGAGTTATCTCGAACAAATATCTGTATACGTACAACATGCATTGTGTTCTGATACGACAACACTTATTTGATCAAAACAACTAAACGCTGTTGACCAGCGTATCAAAGTACCATTACCAATTCTCTCTCAATAATAGCTCAATCAGACATGCTTATTTGCTTATTGGTTTTTGTTTAGGTATTTTTTGATACTTGAATGATATCATCATATTGATGCCCAGTTACAAGTAGCTGAGATTGAATTTCATGTCATGTTTACATATGCAAGGGTTTGCAATCTACGGCATTACCGGAGTATATACAGATATAGATACATGATACGGAGGAGTAACAAAGTTAATTTATTTTTTAATCAAATTTTATTTTTCAGAAACCAGCCGTACTTTGTTCTACGGCACAACCAAGTCGCGCTTAAAAAGTTACAAGCATCGTTTTCCTACAGGTACAGACGCTCGGAACAGCCGTCACAATCGCAACGCAACTCTGCATGTACAACATTAAAGAATTACATGTCATACGTAAAATGTCAATCCCTATTTGAAAGTAGTCATTTGTCTTAGGTAGGTTAGGGTAAACTTTATTAACGTGTTAAACAAACTCAATTACACTGAGTAACTGTACTCCCGTTTGTAACACAAAGAAACAACCAATATTCATAAATCATTGTAACAATCAATTAAGCATTCCATAATGTCTTGATGTCAATGTGGTAGCAGCAGGTAGCAGTTTTTTATAGGAACAATGAAACAATCCAATATCCACCTGTCAGCCAGAAAGACCACATATACGCAAATAGCGAGTTTAAATAAGTTATAACGATATCTATCTAGGTAATAAGGTAATATATAATCTAGCTGGAGTAGAAAGTTAGGGGGTTAGAGAGAGACGGACGACGGGGTATAATAATACATTCAAAAATGGGATGAGCATGCATGGAATGAAGCCATTCTCAGCCTTCGCTATCCTTGCCTGTGTGTGCGGGACCGCTTCACATAACATATTACTTCACATGTTGTTGTTGTTATTATTTCTTTGCTCAGCCAGGTGTTACCAATGTTGGTAAGTACAATGAAATTTGCGGTGCTCCTCACGCATTGACTTGTTTTGTTATACTAATTAAACGAGACATGCATCAGTTCAAGGAGCCGTGAACTGTGACAAATAAATGCAAAATATTAACAAGCAAATCGCAGGTTTACACTCGGAATTGGGTCTGCTGCGGAAGGAAGGGATAATTTTACAAAAAGTGTTTCGGTGATTTACGCAATACCCAAACATGGATCAGTTTGCTCACAAAACGCCAGTTTCATGGCTTCATGAGATCTGCACCAGGAAAAACATAACTCCTAAATATGATCTGCTCCAAGTTGAAGGGGCAGTTCATGAACCTATTTTCCAGTATAGGCTTACTCTTGAGTTTAAGGGGACAATTCTTCAAGGTAAGTAAATGTTTTCAGCCGGAGTTTGTACTTGAAAGCAATTTACAGCTTTATGGCTTTCATTTTCATGGATATAAAATTTATATTACGAATGCTCTAGAAACTGGCACCGGACGTTCGAAAAAGGAGGCTAAACACAATACTGCTCGAGCTATGCTCCGTGCAATGGGCCTGGGACCACAGGATGTCTTTACAGGAGGTCCTGGTCAACCCGGGATGGATTCAGACGACATTAGACTAGGAACTGATGGGGATTTAGGAGGAAATCCTGTCGGCGTTTTGCAAGAGCTTTGCATGAAAATGAAATTTCCTCCACCAACTTATGAGGTATTACACTACAGCAAATTACTTATCTACCTAAATAGGTAGGAAATCGAAAAAATGGCTTGCAAGTTTGTAGCTTAACTATTTGCATTAGGTACATTCAGAGGAAGGGCTTCCTCATGAGCGTCTTTTTGCCATTGCCTGCAAGGTCGGTGACCAGTATGTCGAAATTGGAAAGGGGAAATCTAAAAAATTAGCCAAAAGAATGGCCGCACATCATATGGCAGAAAAGCTGAGATCGTTGCCGACGGAGTCTGCCAATGTTCATGCATTCGATGATGATGATGACAGAATCATTGAAAGACTAAGGGAAGTACTAATTAATAAAGACGAGCAGATGCTTCCTCAGACTGATAAACCCATCGGCCTAGGAAAGGGTACGCCAACCTTTAGTGATATAGAGAAAATCGCGGAATTATATAGCAGTCTAATTGGGCTAAATGGATCCGTTACCGACAAGTTACTGGTATGTGAATCTTTGGAATTGCTATTCGTCGCATTGGCGCATAGATTTTTTGTGTAGCTGTGTATGGTTTTCAAAGAGATTTATATTAATGGAAGCTTTTCATTAAATTACACTATGAATAGGACAATACATTTTCCCCTCCTGAACCCGAAGCGTTTGTTGAAGAACTGGCAACGGAACATGAATTTAAGGCCATGTACATAGAATATGATGAGTTAACTTGTAGTGGTGAATATCAGTGTTTGATTCAAGTAACAACGGAGCCACCTATAGTCCTGATTGGAGTAGGCGAAGACAAAGAAACGGCACGAATAAACGCTGCTAAGGATCTAATTGAATATTTCAGATTTATGATTATACCTTTGTAACATATTTTTATAACAGTCATTTATTGAAATACATTTTAATATTGTTACAACCAAACTAACACATGATGATCGAAAAATGAGACTATACCTAGTAAGATTGGCATTCAATTAGGAAATAGAAATAGCTGCGTATTCTTCATCAAATCTAAATAAATTACTGCTTGCTTTCATCATGGTCCGGCCGGTGCATCTTCGAGCATGCATTCCAATAATCGGATACTTAACCAAGTATGGTAATCTTTTGCTGACTATGTAGTCAAGGTGTACATCCTTGGAGGAAGGTGTAGATAGCATCGAGCTTCAATATATATGTTTATAACTCTATGGTAGATAGTTAAAGTCGTTCAGTTCAAAGGTTGGTTGAATAAATTCAATGGCACAAACCCTGATTACGTCGCAGAGATCATTAAATTCTGTGATGAAGTTCATACTTTTTAGTGTGGGTGTAAGGGTTGTCTCTTCACGAGGAGACGTATATCTTAAAATAAATGGACATTTTTACATTTTTATACCATTGGTTGTGTTTCTTCATGTGACAGCACTGACAGAAGCAAGTCTCAACCTCAACAATAAAGCAAACAGTAATTTAGTGTACCTCCATGGGATATGCTTGGGTAGTGGAGTCGGCGACTACAATTATTTCAGCATTGGACAGCAACGAATGAAGACTAAGTTTCAACATCTAATTGAGCGACAACTGGTAAAGATAAAATTAAAGAAATCTTTTAATCGCATCAATGCAAATTGGAAAGTTACACACTTTGGATTTTGAGTGTCAACTTTGGAGGCAGCCGAGTCACTCAAAATCTTTACATACCTATTACTATTCTTGTTGTAGTCCACAACTAGTAATCCACGTGTCACGGTTGAAATGTATGGCGTCCGAACGAATAAACAGCGTATGCTAGCGGGTTGGCTACATGTTGATGTATACTTTCGGAACCGTCGAGAAAGCTTTAATTTTGCGTACATACAAATAGAAGATGAGAATGGAAATGCAATTGGAGAGTTCATGGAGGATAAGCACAATGCCGTCTGTAGCTCAAACTGTCGGTATCGCAAATTAGTACAAGAGTTTTATTTTCCATGTGGTGCAGGTGGACATTCAAGTGTACAGGTAGAGAAAGAAATTATTGGTGTATAAGCATCAATCAATGGCAAACAATTCTTTGAAGCGAGTTGTATAGCAAAATGTTAAAAAATATTATGTATTTCTAAACTGTATATGAAGGTTTCTCAAGGGTTGAATGTTGCACAACCGGATCTTATTGCCGATAGCGCCTTTTCAAAACATGTTAATACCCTATACGGGTTTTCAACCGTTTCCTCGATAAGTTTCACTTGGCGCTTTTCCCATTACTCGTGTAACAAACCAGAGAAAATTCGCTTGAGGTTTACTAGATGATACATATTTGAAATACAAACTATTTTCAGTCTCCGCAATCTCCTTTCACAATTTGTTAACTTGTCGTTGTCATCAATATTTTAATTCATAGGGGACTATTTTCGCATAAGCACCAGGAAGATATAGAATACTATCGGAGTCCATGGTATTACGTCGGTTGGGTAGGAGCCTCCGATATTATAATGGCAAACAGAGGTGCTCGACTGCCATTCTTTAAGGCTGCCAGATTCTCCACAGGAGTCGACTAATATTACGTGGATTATGAAGGTAGAGGCTGCTCCAAACATTCATGATGATGTAATTTCAAGAAAAGGGCAAGTTTGTAAACCAGCTGCTATAGACAAAACTGTGGGTACCTACAAAAGCAAAGTTCTCTAATACGGAAAACGTGCATGCACACGAACAAAATACAAATGTTTTATCAAAATAGAAATTTGACGAAAACCCCTCGGAGGAGAAAGCAAGGTTGGCTACAATACCAAGCTTTGGCGGCCGTTGTGAACTTCCGAACTCATATAGTGCAAGTTATAATTTTATGCACAAATGCACTCCTGGAAAAACTCTTATGAACAGTGGAATGGATACATATTTAGCATATTTGGAACGGCGAAAGCAATGCATGAAAGTGAAATCATGCCCTTGCAAATGCCCAGGTGTACCAATACTGGTGGTACCATCAAATGAAAGTAGTGCAACAGCAAACTCCGCTCCCAAAAGCCAATCGGGCTGTAGGAGATCAATCAAAAATCCATTGAAAGGAATGGATATGGAATCAATTAAGTTGGGATTTTTAACGGATTCGCCTGCTGGAAAAAACTTTTTAGTGGGCCAATTTCTCAAATATACCATTTTCTTTAATTGTATTAAACCATAATATAATCGGAACCACCAATAATCTTTTATTAGAAAGGAAGAAAAGCACATGGGATTGTGATGATTCTGGCGACAATGACTGTTACTCCTGTGAATATCATGGTGGCGAGGTACTTCAAAGAATCATGGTTGAAAAGCACCCCTGTCCATATTAAAGTGTGGTATTTTGTGAGTAATACTGTCATATTTTATAATGCTCAACAAATCAAATTCAATGCAAGCACAACCTATTTTCAAAACGCAATTTCTTTAAAATGCTGGAAGGTTCACGTAATTGCGGCATACGGAACGTTATCATTGTACTTATTTGGCTTGACGTCATTAAGTCACAGTAAAAGATTACTAGGAACAAGCAATTCTGGAATAGCTGGTTTTCATAGAGGAATGGGGATTTTCACAATTTTATTGTACGTCTTTAGTGTCATAACGGGACCGTTGCGTCCAGTACAGAAAACAATGAGAGACGCGATTATGAGAACGCATGCCGTGCTTGGGATAATGTACTACTTTAGTGGAAGTATGTACTAATTAAAAACATTCAAACAGGACAATAGTTCCACGTGAAATAAAATATACGAGCAGAGAAACTTGTTGATTTACAGTGATTACAATAATTGCAAGTAATTGGATACCTGGCTCTCCATCTGCCTCAAACAGCTCCTGTCATACTTCTGGAAATTTTGTTAGCAATAGTACTCATTTACTTTTCACAGTAGTCGGATGGATTCTGGTAGACACAGTAATACACCTTTGCATGACGGTAACTGAAGTTTTTCAATTTTATGAGTTTTACGAGTGTTTATGAATGAGTTGATGTTGGTACACACACATAACACGAATTAAGTAATTTAATTTAGCATTTTTTAGCGATTGATGCTATGGGCTGACAAGCGTTTGAGATTACAACGGAGAATGTACTTTCCTATAATACCCATTTTACTCGGTCACGAAGAACAGTTTAATATGAAGGTTTAACTTGTCTAAATTATGTTTGCTTTGCTTGTGTATGAGTGCGTACATGCTCTAAAATTCATTTTCCTCGCAGGGCTTTCGTTATCGAAATACTTTTCTGATCATGCATGGCTTGATAAATGCCGGTATTACGACGCATATGATTGTAAACGTTGCAACTAATGACTTGGCAGGATGTGGATTTGGATCAATGACTTGTAGCCACTCCTCGGATGGAAATGCTCTGGCTTCGCTGCATTGCGGATTACGGGGTGGTTCATTCTAGATCAGAAAAACATTTATGCAATGTGTTACTCACGAACGTCGTTTTCCTTTTAGATTTAGCATAAGTATTATTCTTCAAAATAGTAAATAGGTATGCATTTCTGCAAAGTTTATTAATAAAATATTTATATATATACACTAATTTCATAAATATATGAACATCATGGACATACCTTACATTGCTCGAGAGT
>JAANSN010000640.1:0-50733 GCA_036850665.1 Dicranocentrus wangi
CATCTTTAAAATACATAGGGTTCTACAGTTGGCATCTTTGGGTTCTACAGTTGGCATTCCTGGAATACACAGGGTTCTACAGCTGGCATCTTGGTCCTACAGTTGGCATCTTTGGGTTCTACAGTTGACATCTTTAAAATACATATGGTTCTACAGTTGGCATCTTTGGGTTCTACAGTTGGCATCCCTGGAATACACAGGGTTCTACAGTTGGCATCTTGGTCCTACAGTTGGCATCTTTGGGTTCTACAGTTGGCATCCCAAAAATACATAGGGTTCTACAGTTGGCATCTTGGTCCTACAGTTGGCATCTTTTGGTTCTACAGTTGGCATCTTTGGGTTCTACAGTTGGTATCCTGAAAATGCGTAGGGTTCTAAAGCTAACATATAGGTTTTACAGTTGCTTGGCATGTTTTGGCTATACGTTTTTTCTATGCCCCCTGTGTTTGTGTTTGTATGTAAGTAAAATTAATTTAATTTGCTTAAATTAATACTTATCTGTATATCAACATCCGTATGTGTGTACGTATATATGCATATGCATATAGTGAAAAATTCTCATATACATTTTTCGCCCGACATTTGTTTTACTGTGACAAAACATGGATGATGCTCAAGTGATTCTGGCTGGATAGTTACTTTGAGAGTACATACATACATATATGTTAAGGAGAAATATTGCCGCAAACTTGGAAATGGCGAGTGTTATGGCTCAAGTCAGTTTGAATAGTTCTTTTCATATCCATATGTATTAAGTTAATGCTTTCTCCTTCCTGACAATTGCATTACCCGTCCTAAGGACGAGCCGGATTATATAGTGTAATTATAATACATATAGAAACTTACAAATTTACACATACATAAATCGTTTCAATTTTAACCACCCAACCAACCACCACCCGCTGACATTAAAAAGCTGCATAGGTACATATTTTGTAAAGTTATAAAAAAGAACATTTTGCAACAATAGACTGGACTGCACTTTTGCGTATGTATAAATTTATGAAATATTCAAACGATGCACGCAATTTTTGAAATATTCTATAACCTTACAACCCAACCAAGCAATTGACATTGAAAAACCAACTGAATGTTACGTAAGCCGAGTAATGTATGCGGTATCGGCCCTCATAAAAAATGGCTAAAATAATAAATACATACTATATACATACACGTAGTAAAGCGTAGCACTACCTACTTCTAGCATCTCAAAATGGATACATATTAGTAGGAGTAGTAGTACATAGTACACACTTATTTACACCCCCGTGTTACGCCTTACTTTGAGAGCAGGGAATGCACAAGAACGCAGGTTTGGTTCTGGAAAACCGGAATATGTATCATTGAGCAATAATATTGCATGTGACGAATGTAAAAACTAATGATACGACAAATGAGGCAACAAAATGACAAGAAAGACGCATCCCGACGAAAATGGACTTTGTATTAGAGTACGGCAAGTTTATAATTACTTACTTATTCATGCATCCTCCTTAAAAGCAAATGACCGAATATGTATTATGTAGCAGATATTCCAGCTCTGTTAAGGCCTTGGTTTAAAAATATGAGTGAAGCTCTAACAAATTTAATATACATATATGTATTCCTGAGCCACGTAGGTATGTATGTATGTATTATTAAAAATAATAATTAAGGTTTGCATTGCGTTCTAGTGTAATAGTTAGGGATACTTTATGTTCGAGTAAAGCTTATTACATGTAGAGTATTTTGATGTGTGAGTAAGTTTCCGATATAAGTGGAGATATTTTTTGATGTACGTGTGAGTAATACTTATAGGATCATAATATGTACATGTATATGTATGTATTATGTAGTGAATTGAATTGAGTTTATTCAAGTGTTAAGTAAATTCAACTTATAATAGCTGTTCTCCCATCTATAACACCATTCATGTGTATGTATTCATTTTCGACTTGGTCACCATCAAGTCACGGTTGGTCACAATGTCATCATAATAATACTCATCACAAGCATCCAAGAACCCGTGAGTGAAGCTCATTTATACACTTACATACATACGTAAGTGCAATAATTAGCAAACCAACTTGTTCAAGTCAGTTTCACTAACTTGAACAATAAACTTTTTCTAACACAAGTGAACAAAACTTTAACGATATTAACGCTAGGAAAACTGACTTGAGCCAAGTATGTAAAGCTATACATAATATGATTACATTCATACATTCAACAGCTGCAGACACAAGTTAAAAATATACAAATTTGACCCGTTGTTTGCCAAAGTTAGTGGCAAGTAAGGAAAGGTAACTCAGCTAGGTAACAAACAGCAACTAAACCTGATAAGTAGAATTTTTTATTCCAGACCAAGTTCCCTTAAAACCAGTGCTTAATGTTTTGGCAACTACATAAATTTATAAAACAAAACCACCGACAACATCCTTAAACCATCGGTTTTATTATTTTTTTGTACTTGCGCAGTAGTGTGTCTGGCTACACAACTTTGAAGAACTGAAACGTAAGTTCAGGTAAAAGATTTTTAGTAGCTAAAATGCATGCGTTTATGTATATATGTAGTATGTAAATACATATATTAATACATACTAACTACACTGTTGAGCTAGTACACCGTGTAATGGCCAAGTTGGTGCGTTAAGATAACAAAATTCTTTGAAAATGCAGAATCCGATACATACATACTTGACTGTCACCATGCCTAATATCAAATTGCAAAGTTCGGATGGGGATGTTTTCGAAGTAGATGTCCAAGTCGCCAGTTGCTCGAAAACTATCGAGACTATGATAGACAACCTTGGGATAAACGATGGTGATGATGATGACATTGTTCCTTTACAAAATGTTGATACAAAAATTCTTAAAATGATAATCGAATGGGCGACCCACCACAAGGTAATTTTGTTGTTATTTAAGACACATACAAACATTATTATTATTAATTAATAAATGTGTATTATTACTACATGCTGTGTTTTGTTACGTAAATGTACACATATATAAAAATAGGACGATCCACCCCCACCAGAAGACGAAGAAGAAGCAAACAAGGCAAAAAGAAATGATGATATTGGCATTTGGGATTCGGATTTCCTCAAAGTTGACCTAAACACAACTTTTGAACTAATTTTGGTAAGTAAATAGCAATACATACATATAATGCTACTTATGAAGTTATACCTTTCCAAAAGGTACATATAAATAATAAATTATTGTTTTATTATGTAAAATGTATTTATTCATTATTAGGCTGCAAATTTCCTGGATATCAAGGGGCTTTTTGACCTAACTTGCAAAGCTGTAGCAAACATGTGCAAGGGAAAGAAAGTGGAACAAATACGGGATCTGTTCAACATTGTCACGGATCTTACCCCTGAGCAAGTTAAACAGATTCAAGAGGAAAACGAGTGGGTTGAGGGGAAATAAAAGTAACTACATATGTTTTAAGTTAGTAAGTAAATTATGGACAGATTAATAATCGAAAAAACATACAAATTACTAATACAGTTGTGTACGTTAATGCAAGTGTACGTATGCCTATGTATGTATGTATTTGTATTTCATTTTGATTTTATGTAGTTAGGTAAACTTATTGTTAGTAGAAACTGTTTAGGTATACATACTTATTTTTTTCGTTGTGCCTACTATTTTATTTATGTAGATTTTAGATTACTGTTCCATTGACTTGTTTGATTAATTACCCAATGATTTGTTCAAGGGTTTGAATAAAGGTACATACATAAATAAATCTATTGTATGTATATGAATATGTAGTTTTGTCCGTATGTATAGACTTTCATTAACTAACAAAAAACCACACGGAAAACAACAACAACAACTACCAAATTTAATACACTCAGAGAACATTAGTTTAGCTAATACTTTAAGGCACCGATCACCATGAATTACTTCAACTAAATATGAATCCAAGGATTCGTCAATTTCATCAAAATATGTATATAAAACTCAACTACTCAAAATACAAAATACGAAAAATCATACACATAATCTGCTAATTAATAAACATACGAACATATGATTTATCAAACCGTAAGCTACATACTTATTTACTAACTTTTTTAGCTTTCCATATGCCCGAACATTTATAATGTGAACAGAAATAAATATGTATATGTGTATGTATATTCTGAAAATAATATCAAGTATTACATAGACGTAGAATTAGGTAGTACTAGACCGTCGGGCCAATAATAATAATATGTAATGGTCAATAATGAAAAGTGCGAGTGTGTATTAGCTTCCGTTTCAAAATACATACATGTACATACATATTAGTAGGATACACTCACACACATATGACGCTTTCTCCATGACTTTGTTGAACAGTTTTTCTACCTTTTCGCAAATATCTCAAAAATTACTATCCACCCTAACTTGAGCCATATCATCCTGTACATGAGCACAACAATACTCACCTGATTTATTTGTGACCGACAGACAGACACACAGAGGGGATTTTTTTGTAATATAGGATACCCTCTGTGTGTGTGTGTGTGTGTGTTTTGTTTTCTGTAGGTCACAACTCTGCTGTTATTTGTATATCGGTTTTACACAATTGGAATTTTTTGGTTTTATAACTAGCATCCCAAGAATACATCGGCTTCTGCAATTGCTAACATCTTTGGGATTTAGGGATACCCTCCGTGTGTGTGTGTGTATCTATAATGTCGGTCACAAATCGGCTGACAGTTGTTTGGCTGCGACAAGTTAATGTCTGATGGCTCAAGTCATTTTGGATAGTTACTTTCGGAGTACATATAAGTTGAGGGGAAATACATATTGCAGTTTTTGAATGAGAAAAGTGAGTGTGTATAATGGCTGATATAATTTTGGATAGCAATACTACATATTTAGAAAAAGAGGAGTCCCATGACTCCACCCCGGCAAATTGCAGTTCACAATGTCTTGGAGGAGGAAAAGAATGAGAGTAAAGAGAGATGTTCCGTAAGTCGCCTTTTTTTTGGAGACTTCTCTTCAATACCCCCGTTACTAGCTGTAAGAGTAACGAGAGGAGTTCCATTGCGCATGGAAATAATATTCACACATATGGCGAATATGTATGTATTAATTTTTAGGAATTAAAAAAAATATTGCACGTACTTATGTACTTATGTATGCATTGATCCCAGTGAGCCAAGAATGAACTTGACTTGAATATGTACGTACATGCATAGGTACATACTTAATTCTTCGTATTGCTGTGCTAATAAATACTTACATAAGAAAAGATATTTTAAAAAAACTTGTAAAACAAAACATGGCCTCTAGAATGTCAATTTTTATTAGGATAACAACACGGAAAAGTAAGTACATACATATTCATCAAAAGTCAAGTTCATTCTTGGCTTACTACAGGATCAACAACAAATTGCAACTTATTTAAATACAGAAAACCTATAGATACATATTATGGTGTACAACAAAGTACGTATGCAGATAGAGTCATGTCATGTATGTACATATGTCCTGGAAAGTCGATAAAAAATTGATTAGGTACATATATATATGTATATGTATATATATATAGTAGTGCAAGAATTATTATATGTACTATAATCAGAAACACTTATTATTATGTCGCATTCACCCAACCAACCTAGGTAATGAAACCTTTTTGTATTCCAATAAATTCTCAACGTATGGACTTTTACATAATTTATTGTTAAATTTACAATTTTATTAAGTATGTACATTGTAATTGAGTAAGACCATTCTAAAAATTTGTTTTACAAAGCACGTATAAAACCATAAAACAACGTACAATGGAATACATCTTGTAATACATAATGAAATTCTGTACATATGTATACAGTTCCCAGTTACGACCATTATTAAATTACAGATTCGATAAAGCATACATAATGATTTTTTTCACCAATTAAATAAGAAAACAACATCTATGTCCAAAAGTCATACACCAAATCATTACCCAGCATCATGTAACACTAACAAATTACATATACACACTAGATAAACACAAACTTGCGTCAAATACATAATATGTATGAAAGTATTATTCCTGCCATTTCTTAAACTCTACTCCATCCGGTGGAGATACTTCTACCTCAGACTTGCAAACTTCTTCCCAATTAGTACTTAATACGGTACCATTGGATTCTTGCTAAAAAAATTTAAAAAAACTTTCGTCAATGAATGAACATAAAATTCAAAAGATGCTAGTATGTAATTGTATATGTGTATTTACGTATGTATGCATGTATACAGTTTCTTACCATTGATTTTATCATTGCCCGTTGGGAGTTTTCGTCCCCAGAGTTATAAATCTTTGCCAACAAACTATTAAAACCATCATCCGGTTCCTCCTGTTCTTGCTTTTTTATCTCATTTTCAAGTTTATCCCAATCATTTTTTTTCGTGCTGGAGGACGGATAGATCGGCTTGAAGTCTATAATTAATAATTAATAATACATACATATACATACCCGAATGTTTCATCGTCATTATCATTTTGTTGCAATGTATATCGATTAACGATGATGGTAGGCGATCAGACGCTTAAAGCATAAAAACAATATTACAGCTAACTGCTAGTGACTTGTTAATGTCTGATGAAATCTTTTATGTATACATACATACTTCCCCAATATGTATGTAATTCACTTTCACTTCCATATTACATACTCTATTTTATTAACAATAAGAATGAAAATAATAATAGTATGTAGCAATAAATTAAAACTTACATTTGGTGATATTTTCTTTGGCTTCCAAGGCCGACCACATGCCGCCTTCCAATTTACAAAGACGAATTTCGACCTTGGTTGACATTACTTTGTAGGAGCAATTATCAGGTCTGATTTTGTTAGCAAGATGTATATTCTTTACATAATCCGTTCCATCCGATAGCTTGGCACGCACTCGAAACTGCAACAAAATTTAATAATAATAATAATAATAATAATAATAAACCAATACATATTATCTTTCATTATATTAAAAAGGATCCACAGGATCAGCCAACTAATTAATACTTTTTGTATGTACATACATATGTACTTTACTTAAATATGTGTATGTACATATATGTCACCATAATTACATCACAATCATAATAATAATAATTTATGTAACATTTATGTTTTATTTTAAAAATTGCGTACTGTCTGTTCTGCAAATTCCACTAGCACTTCCTCTTTCTTCAAGTTTTTAGCCATCATGCTCACGACGAAATCAGCTTCAGTCTGATAGCTGTCCAATCGAACAGCTAATTTCAAAGGAGGCGCTGCTTCAGGTACAGTTGTGTCATTAGCAGAAGTAGTAGTGGTATTAGTTTGTTCCACTGCTTCGGCTTTAACGTTAGCTGTGCCTTCCTAATAATCCATGTATGCACAAGCCAGAAGAAGCCGATCAATCAAAAAAGAACAAAAAACACCAGACTACATATGTACATTCAACATTTGACATTCTATTATTAAGATTCATATCTTGAACAAAAATACAAAAGCATGTATGTAATAAGCTCCAATACATAATATGTATGTATGTAGCATCGTTTATTTTGTTTTACCTGTGGGATTGAATCCATTGTTTAAGGAATGAATGTGTTGTTGTTCTTGTTATATGTGGACTGTCTAATAAATATGTATCAACCTTAAACTGAGTGTTTCCTTTTTGTTTACTTTGCTACAAAATCTTAAGCTAATTTTTCTCTCTCTGCAAATCAAACTGAGCCTTGTATTTGTCGCAATGTCTGTATTATTTATTTACCATAGTCTGTACTTTGAGAAACGCAGGGTCATATTATCAAATAATCAAGTTACCAATAATAAGAAACATGAGATGACTACATTATATGTACATACATATATACATGTGAGTATGTATTATTATGCATAATACTATTAAGCAAAAGTTTCTCTAGCTAGATGACTTGTCCCAAGCAACCTCCCAACAACATCATTGTTGCGTTTTTGGTACTGTGTGTGTTGTTGTTGTTGTCACTAGTTGGCTCAAGTCAATCTGACAACTAAACCAAGCAAGCAAAGTGACTCGTGGCAGTTCTCTTGTTACCACGAATAACAAGATAGCTCAAGTTCTGATTACTAATAAAATGTGAGAGATAACATGAGCCAAGCAGCAATAATAATAATCATCTCAATCTTACATACTTTTATTCTGGCAGCCGGCTCAAGTCATAATGAGAATCTAGTAATACTAACAAACTGCGACTTGTACAGTTTCATCTTCTATCTTCAAAACAAGACGACTCTAGTCACTTGTATAAAACATCTAAGCAAAATACATAGTAAATTGAGTCTAATACGTATGTATTTATAATGTTTGAACGAGTTTACTTTAATGCACGCAGTGTTTTAATTGTTCCTAACCTAACAAACCAACCGAGCATTTTGCATTTATACAAACTTCCGGCTTGGACACAATAATACATACATTAAATTTCAAGTCCCAAATCCGATACAGAATTTCACACCGCATTTTGTTGTTATAAGTGAACAAATTTCCAAAGACGAACCCTATGTATACATACATAACACTTACAGAGCTACCTGCACATTATCACACAAGAAGAAAGAAGTTTTATGTTGGATGCAATTGTTGGCAGATGTGTGGATCGAAAGCTTATTGTAACTAGGCAGCTTTTAGTAGTGCTGGCCCAAACTTGAACTATTCAATACATCTTATCCATCAGTTTACTATGGGAGCTACCTGAGATGTTACTAACTAAGTAATACCTGAGCCACCGGTGCCACAAGCTCATACAACGCATTGATATACATATGTTTGTATGTGCATATTATTACCAAGCGCCATTTGTCTGCATTTGCAATAAATTTCCGGATACATATTCATAATACGTATGCATACATACATACCTACTCACCCAGCGCATTGATATACATAGATACATATCAATAAAATAACCAACCAACTATAAATACAATTGGTGGCAATCCGGTCAGTTACCAGACTTAAAGCCAGTACATAGAGAGTGGCCCGACGAAGCCTGACCAACCAAACTCAAATTTTCTATTTCCAAACAAACTACGAACTGAGCAGGGATCATCAGGTTTAGCCTTAGGAAAATCAAACTTATAAAACTGACACTAGTAATGTGCTAGGCTAGATTTGCGCAACCTCAAAAAAATTATTGTCACGTATGCATTTCTTGCGAATAAATACAGGTGTTAAGATTATTAAAATAATAATATGCATATCAAAAGTGGAGGTAACGACTGTATAAATAAAATTTCGTGTACATACATATCTGTCGAGCGAGCTCATTGAAGCAGTAGTGTTGTACATTCATAATAGAATTTAATGTTTGTGACGGAAAAAATATGTATGTATTAACTTTATAAAGTTTTAATGTATGTACATATTAATTTATTTATTTGCCATGTAACACTAACAGCACAATTATAATTTCGTTCATCACATGAGTGGATTTATTTACATACATATACATATACATATATGGATATACATATTCATAAAGACATGCATACAGTCTGTACGGATTGGTTAATTAATTTTTACAAATTCATTATATGTACATAAGGCTTAGTACGTCGGTTGGTATATAAAAGTATAAAAGTATAATACATACTACATTATTGAATACTTTGACATATACATACGTGCAATGTTTTATTTACGCAATAAAAAACTTTTACTAGGTAGAACGGCAGGGCACACTTTTGATCTTAATCGCGTAGTGTTAATTCATGGGTATATGTATGAGTTGAAAATATGCATGTATGTATGTACATGTATAATCATATACACATAACTAATACTACTATTCTGGTAGAAAAAACCTTAAATTGCGCTATACTACTACTAACCTAATGTGAAAAATGACAATAACATCAGAGTTTGGGCTTGAATCCAGATATACATATGTATATGTATGACATACTTTTTTTAGCATTCTTCCAAACTATCTATATTTACACCAGTCCAATCTTCAAATATATTTTTGTCTACCCTAATGCCGATAGAGAAGGTATTTACCACCTCTTCCTCCTCTCCATCTGTTTCGCTACATTCCTCATTTCCTGTTAATGTACGCCTTTCCATTTTCTCCTTCTTCTTAGTATATTGGTAATTAACGCGAGTAATTCCAATATTATGATTTACTACTATTTCGATGTGATCCCAAACACACAACAGATCTCCTACTAACAAAATAATTTTTGTTTTGCCCAACCCTACGCTGCAGTTGTCACCACATCCACCCTTGACGTTTTGTGCGTAGTGAATGCACTTGCCACTTTCCATTTCTTGAAGACGCCGATGCCAAATTTGTTCAGCTTCATTTTGGCTAATTTCAATGCCAATTTCTTCCAAAGCATTTTCCAAACTCATCTGCAATTCATAAAAACAACACCAATAATAATAATGATGACAACAAAAGCCATACATCTAAGCAAACCAAGCAAAATTGACAAGCAACAGCCAAAATCGTTACATATATTCATGACCATGCATATTATTTTAATCATATACATATGTATTTTACCCATTCACGTCGGTCAGGAACCATAAAGGACAACTTGTCAGTGTTAGTGTTGTTGTTGGTGCTCGAGGTAGCAGTAGCAGTAGTAGTAGTAGGGTGCGTGATGAAAACATCATCAACTTGAATCTCAGACCCAGATTCCTTAAAAATTCGCTTATAAAATTTTGTCGATTCTTGTAGTAAATGTTTAGGCCATGGATTTGTCTTGTCAAATTGAAAAATGTTAGCATATATAGTAGGAACGTTGACCGCTTCAAAAATTACTGGAAGGGTTTTAATTGCAGTTACGGTAGCATCAGTGCCAGAGCTAGGACATTCTGGATTAATCAACATAATCAGGATAAAACAAAAACATAATCAGTAAGTCTAGTAAATTGCATCTGTTTTAATAAATCATAAAATAATTTGAAAACTCCAACTTTAATAATAATAGTAATAGAAATATGTAAATATAAATGTACACATATGTGTATGTAAAAATAACATTTGTATACATAAAAGTATACGTTTTACGTACCCAGAAATGTTGGTCCTGGTTTTTTCTGATTTTTAACTTTTTGGATAAGGTCAGCAACAAAAGCACACTGGGATTTGATAGGAAACATCAAAAGTCGGTGAAATAATTTGGTAAACCTATCGCTTACTGAATTGCAAGTTAACACACGCCTGCCTTTGGTAGGAACATTGTCAAAAAGCGTGTCATTTTTAAAATGCTTTTTGGTCAGTTCTAGTACAATTCTATAACCATCGTGGGTACAAACAAAATCATATAGGTCTGCCAAAAAACGAAGGTTTGGTTGCTGCTGCGACAAGTGACTGCTACGAATTTCATACTGAAATTCAAACCAAACAAGAAACGAAAAAAGACTCTTATATGTATGCATGCATTTATTCATATTTTTTACATTTACGGTTTGTAAGTAATTATTATTTTTTTATGTACCAGAATTGAAATTCTTTTAGAAGCTATGATTATTATAAAAATTTCTGCTGGAATCCATGATTTCAGAATAATGTATTTTGAGGGATTAACCTGTCCTGAACGGTAGCATCGACCTGAAAAGAATTATCGTGCTTTAATTTATATACATACATGATATGGGTATATATAAGCGTAAAATGTATTTTGTACAACCTGCTTAAAAAGATTTGTCTATTATTATTATTATTATTATTATTATTATTATTATTATTATTATTATTACTAATAAAATAATTTTTATAAAGGAATTTATTATTCACCGATTTGCTGGGCAATTTTATCAGATTGCCAAGGTAATTCGACATTTATCATTGTTCTTGGACGCTGGTTTTCCTGGTTGCCACCGTCAGCATGAAATGATGTTTTGACAGAGCCCGCATCCGAAACTACAGCCACCGAAAATTCCCCATCTATGAATCTTCTAATGGTTTGGTCTAATAAAAAAAAGCATTGTACGAGAAATAACGTACAAATAAAATAAATTACGAATAGCATATATTTATGCACATATAATAACAGAAACAAACACCTAATTATGTCTGTTTGTACGCATTAAAGTGTGTATTATGTGTAGTATGTACATACATATTTGCAATTTGCGTACCTGCAAATGTAGATGTGTTGTTTCGAGTTTTTAGTAGCCAGTCTTTTTTCTCAAATATGGAAAGCCTAACGTTATAATACTTACGACCAGTAATCTAAATTAAAACCAACACAAAACATATACATATGTTAAGTAATTAAAAAAATACAAATATGTACATATAAATAATCAACTATTAAGTTTATACTATTTTTTATACCTCTGCAATATTATTTATCCCAATTCGATCAGCATACTCGTCGAGTGGATTTATTTTAAGGAATGGGACAAGCTCGTAAAACAGACGTAAAATAGCCTGCAAGTTTTCGTTTCGTTTACTTAAAAAAACAGCATCATTATTGCCGTTTCCACAATTAACTTCTTGCTGAATAAACTCTTTTCCAGCAGCTTCGATTTCAGCATCCCCAGTCCACGAAAGCTGGTCCGGAGTAACGCCATCCAATGAGTAATAACCGCACATATACTCACTAAAACATTGAATTTTTTTGTGAGAAGAAGACAGAGGCAGCATTAGTCCTAAGCTTTGCATTTGCTGCCAGTGCTCCTGCTCATTCTGACATTGAGACATTTTTTGCTGGGTCGGTTCCATCACAACATCATTATCATCATCATGGTAATAATCATCATCATCACCATCATCAGTGGTGTCATTCTCTGAGCTCTTTTCAATTAACCACTCATCCAATTCAGGTTCTACTAATAATTCTTCTTCTTCTTCCTCCTCCTCAGCAACAGGTATCTCAGCAGTAGTATTCGCAAACTTTACTGCTTGAACCTTTCCCGTTGTGTAGTACGTTCTTTCTTCAGAAACAGAAATGTCTAGGATTTGGAGCATGTCCCTTAAAATGTACCTAAATGCATATAGATTACAATGTGTCAATGTATATGTATGTATTGGTAAATCAAAATTGGTACTTCTAACAAACATATACATAGTTGTAAATATATATTTACTGTACCTACACAATGCATATAAACATGTGTATAAACAAACAAATCATTTTTACTTACTCGGACAATGAATAAGGCTGTCCCGCACGCCCATCCTGCAGAAATTTTTTAAAACCAGCATCTCCTGTATTTTCCAATTGGAATATCACCGCGTTTCCCGTCTTAATTTCTTTCCTTAAAATATCAAAGCAAAAAAGCAAATTACTCAATTGTAATTATTGAGAAATTTCCAAATACATATCTAACAAGCACTTCCTTTGTATTTTAGTACATGTACCTATGGGTGTATGTATTTCACTGTGTATATGTATAGTATATGTAGTACGAACATACAAACCTTGTTAAATTAGCTGCCTCTTCGATTTTTGAAGAACAAATTAAACTAAGGTACAAAGAGAGACAATTCACGTAAAAACTGGACATCATTTTGTAGGTACGTGTTTCACCATATCGGCCATGTTTGATTGCCTCAAAAATACGTTTAGTCTGCGCAAAACAGCCATAACATACATATATATTGTGAAATCTTATTGAATCAGTTAGCATCCGGTAGTAAACCACCCGTTAAATCTTGTATATAGATATACCAGCTGGGTTGCACGATTATAAACAACCGCTTCATTTTCAATAAATGGCACCGTCTCACAACAAAAATTATATTCAAAGCTGCTGAGTTGTCTGCTAATAAACACGCCTTTCTGCTTCATGTTCATAGCTAAGTACTCTATAGCTGTTTCACCCCTATTGATGCCACAAAAAATTCAAATCATACTTAGTCACTTTAAAGAAAGCAAAACAATTTTAATGACAACATAACTTAATACATATGTACATATATAATCATATGAGCACATCTGATATTTTACTACTACAAAATACCCAAATGATTTGAAAAACAAACATGTAGACTTTGAAAACCACGTTAACATAACAAGTTTACTAAGCAAAATGACTTGAGCTATGACAATGATGCATATTTTTAACCAAACTTTACAAAATATTATACAAATATATACATGGATGTATACATACATAACTTGTACTAAACGAAATGACTTGTGCAACCCTCTATGTATGTATTTCACCCTTAAGCCGGTTTAGTGTCTTTAGCAATCAATTCAGAAAAATGCTAAACTTTAACTACATACTACTGTGACGAAATCAATGTTATGGTGTGGACAGATTGACTGACACACAAACAAATACATAAACAAAAAACAAACAACCAAAGTCTAAAATTTAGGTTAGGTAACAAACTTTGAAGTAAGTTATGTTATGTCACTACTGTTACATATTATTATTATTGTTACTATGAAACACCATCAATCACTGACCTGTTTCTCATAACCTTAGAAAAACTTATATCATCTAGGAACGGGGTTCCAGGACCCCACAATCCCAATCTTGGAAATAATAGCAAATCCTTCGCATTGTAGCCACTGGTAGCACTAGAGAACACGAATTTGATTTTTCTCCAGAGTTTTTGATTTTGCCAACGACAAATAACTTTTCTAATTTGAAAACAGCAACTATCCGTGTCAATTACAGATTTTGCAATATAGTGACACTCGTCCAAAATGATCTAAATTAATTAATATCAATTTGATAATTTAAAATTCAGGATTTGTGTAAAACACCGCACCGCACTTTGTGTAAAACAAAATTCTGTGGACTAATAGCTCAATTAGCTGTAGTTTTACTAGTAGTAAAAACCCACCAACGTATTGTCTCCGATCCAATCTTCTAGTAACTTGACGTGGATTTTGTTTGTAAGTGATTTGTATGTACAAAGAACAATGTCGGTTTCATTCCAACCACCGTCCAATACTCCTTGACGAATTGTAGACACCCTGCTCATAGCCTCCGGAAACACAAGTCTCAGTTCTTTAAGAAACGATTCATGAAGGACTTGATTCACTGTGAGAAACACGGCGCTATTACAATGACCCCGCTGAAATTGTTCGTACATGATACCAACTAAACTTCGCGTTTTCCCGGTCCCGTTACCGTCACCTTATCAATTAATAGTTTTAATACATATCATTACTACATACATATTACACTACACCACAACCTACATTTTATAATATGTATTACATATATATGTATTATTTTTTACCTAGCAAGAAGCCGCGAACCTGACCACCGTCAATAACCTGATATAAAGACAAAGTAGCCAGTGCAATCGCCTCCATTTGAGGTGCAGACAAAACTGCTCGTTCACCATTATTATTTCTTTGGAAAAGTTTGGTAGGCAAAGTAAACACAAAATCCTTATCAAACCCGTCAGGAAGCAACCATGTCAATCCTGTGGATTCTTGCATCTCACTAAGATGTTCCTCACCCATAAGTACTGAAAATAAATAACAACGAAATTATATTGTAACGAACACCATGCAAAGTGGTAATAATAATAGGTAGTAACCATAAGTATACATACATGCATCATAAAAAAGTGAACCAAGCAATGAGTTAGGAGGATGCTTAGTAATGATTACTCACTCACCGCGATTAGGCTTACTAAATGGCATACATTTGCCCACAATGGCATCCATATTGACATTTAATTGACACACATGTATATTTTCAGTAAAGTGCTTTTCATCTTCTGCCATGTCTCTATCTAAACACACGCATACATGGAGTAACCAAAAAATTTAATCAAACTTTATCTAAATAATACCAATAAACATAATAAGGATATATGTATTAGAAAATCAAATATAGTAACACTAACATTAACATTAAACAGCCTCTTTATAAAAACTAAAAATAATCAAATTTCAAATCCAAACCAATATCGGTGGAAATTGGAAAGCCACAAAGATCACAAAATAAATACAATGTGCTTCCTTCAACGGAAAAACTTCCTTCCAGGTATGTACATAAATTAAACCTCCAAAGTGTAAAGGTCGTACATTTGTAACTAGCCAAATATCAAGCAAGCAGTACTTATTTTCATCATCATTAATCTAATACAACTCACAACATGTATATTTTCGCGGAATCCTTGCAACAACGCTTATATTAATAATGTTGTATTTCCAGAGCGCCGGGTAATTTTACGCATTTTTTCTTCTACGCGTAATAATTATTTTACAATTTCAAAAATGTTTTACACAATTAATGCATGTACGTATTACATGCTTACAATGTATGTATCCAATAATAGTATTCTGGATGTGCAAAAAACAATAAGGCTACTAGTGCACGCAAGCAGTATGATGGATGTTTTAAGTACTTGTGCCACACATTTCTTTCTTGCAACCAAGCGAATAACTTTTTTACAATTTTTGTTACTCTGTTTATAGAAATGGAGTCCACACATACCTATTCTTATGATAACAGGTAAATAACGTATGTAGCTCATGATGAATTTCTGGAAAACCAACGCTCGCTACAACATTAGCCAGTAAGTACATACATATTCCGTAACCCAGAAAAAGGAGTCACGAACCCTACCTTGTTTAAACAGCTATCCATTCAACCGCGGTAACATTCGCAACTCGAATTCATCGCAGATGATTACTATAATAATAAAAATAATAAGTTACGTGGCAGTGTGGGTAAATAATGGTTTTTTATAATTATGTACAATAAATAACACAGTACAATATAATCTCTGACCTAATCAAACCTAGCATGGTAGAGACAACGGCATTAATTTGTACGTACATACATGATTTACTAGATCAAACCATTGCTATTGTACTCCAATCCAGGGAGTTTATGACACTTACGACTAAACGTTTTGCAATATGTATCAGTGTTGTTGCTCTAACAACAGAGTGTCCGTGCATGCGTGCGGGTTCTACCCCCTTGCATGTCTCACCACCGTACCATCACTCTATAAAGCTATTTCAATTTCCACCATACCAATATTAATTACATACACATGCACTATAATCAATGTATCCAAATCAAAAATATGTATGTATGTACACATATTTAGGTAACATAGTATGGACAAGTTCAATTCAAAGTCTTTGCAAATAATAAAGTATGTGTGTATTTATGTATTATTTTTTACGCGGCTTTTTTTATCAATGTCTTTAGCAAGCAAGTCTTGACATCAAACCGTACATAAGTATGGACATGGACATATGTACACATGTTGCTAAAATATTAACATAATTAATATTTTGAATTAGCTTTTATTTAACAAATCCCATACATACTCATGAAAATTGACATTTGCTTACATACATACACAAGTATGTATTCTAAAAACAGGTGTTTTGACTAAATGACCTCATACCATGTTACAGGAACATGTTCATGTACCACCCACCCAACCCACGACTTTACTTCTGGATATGTGCATAAAACATTAATTAAAGTTTTTTTAGTTTGTATGAAATAACAAGTAACACGTTCAGTGTGAAATACATACATACATATATGTGAAACATGTAAAATAAATTTTAGATTTAAAGTTTGGCTGGTTCAAACATTAGGAGAATTTGCACTTTTTGGATTATTTACGTATGTTCGCAATATCCGTAATAAGTCTTCTTCCTTCCGTAATAAATTTGCCATTGCCCCAAATTTTTGATCTGTGGATTCAATGAAAACGTAGAGTTCATTGTTCCAGCGGGTGATAGTTTTCCACCTGGAATTAATGTAGTCCATGTCCGCATCGCTAAGTATTTCTGAGTTTTCATAAACCTTATCAAGCCGGTCATTTATTCGAGCTAACCAAAAGAAATACGTTTCCTTATTTATCTCCACATAACGTGTAACCTCCAGTTGGGCGTTCTCTAAAAACAACCGATTTTCGTTAAATCGTTTTTCCCATTTGGCCAAATCTGCAACAATTTCATCATCTGTGGGACCTTGATTATACATCTTGTCTGCCTGAGCCCGAATTTCCTGATTTTTTTCAAATTTGCTGTCGCACATGTTTTTGATATCTGAAGGTAACTAAAAAATAATAATCATATAAATAAGCCAGGTTATTTTGATCCGTTGTAATGTACGTACATACATGCATATTTGTATACGCACTTTGTTATTATAACAGTTTAATCAAGTATGTATATACATTAGTATCAACAAAAGTAATTACTATCACATACAGACGGGAATTTTCCTAAACATTAATCGGGAACATTTCCACAGGACATGTTTGTATGTATTTTAACGTAGAGGATATAGTATATGCCCATGATGTGCAATAGCATCCATACTCTACTGCGTTTTTTAATATGTAATGGGAAATGAACTTATATTGATAAGCAAATTTCAGTGGGTACATTTTGTAAGACAGTGAAACTATTGACGGATATATAATTTGGTAATTAATTACACCGCCGGGCGTTGGATAGGGTAGTATGTATGTATCCGCATTCCCATTCATTGCAACTGAACTATCGCCGTACAGCTTATAGCTGGCGTGGGAAACAGCTACAAGGGACAGAATTAGGAACTCTACATATCACGATGGCTTAAATGCAAACCAAGGCCGATAATATTTTTTTAGGGGAACACATCTAATTGTAAGACTACTCATATAATTACAATAATAAACTCATTATTACCATGAAATATTATCATACAACTTTTTATTTACCACGACCAGAGGAGAAATAAACTCCCGTCGTGTAGTGTCTAGTAATGGTGAAAATGACGGTTTCACTACTCCGCCACCGAGGCCTGGTCATGTCCACTGGATATATGTACGTATGTAGTTACTTGTCACACAAGTTATATACTATACCGGTGGTATCTGTTTGCAATCAACAAAAAACCATCACCCAGCTGTTGTTATTATATGTAATTTGACAATTCCTCCTCACAATTAGCCTACGCAAAGTCTAGGTGCTCGTGTATTCATTTTATTAATACACTAGAATGTTGTGATAGTATGTACATACCCGTATTGGGCAGGAAGTCTGATGCGTGTGCGTCTGATCCGTTACAAAATGCATTAGACAAATATGGATATGTACTCATCTAAAAGTTCCTCCTGCTTTCAAAAGTTCCTTCCACTGTAGGAATACATATCTCCAAACTCGAGCCATGGAACTCCTCCCCTTTCTCAAAACTACTATCTAAAATGACTTGAGCCATCACCCTCACAATTTTCAATCAAACGGAAATATGTACATATATCCTAACAACTTAAATTCTCAAAGTAACTATCCAAAATCACTTGAGCCATCATACACTACACTAACTTGTCATAGCCAAACAAATGTCAGCCAATGTGTGACCAAAAACACACACACAAAGGGTATCTGTAAATTCTAAAAATGCCAGCTGTAGAACCCTGTTTTTAGGGATGCCAGTTGTAGAACCAAAAAATACTGTACACAAAAATCAGTTGATTTGTGACCTACAAACACACTAAAACAAACACGGACGGTATTATTTAATGGTGTAGGACGATATGTATTTGTAATTCCGTAACCAATAGAAAAACAAGTAGCTTTAGCAAGATACGTAAATGCAAATGAATTTATGTACTTTATATGAACAACTAAACTTAAAATACTTTTTTACAAAATGGAAATTAAGCCATGTTGCTAATCGTATCACTCACCTACTACTATTCTTACTCAAGTTGAGTTATATAAGACAACTAATAAAATTTACTTGAGCCAAGTAATCTGACAAATGCTAGTTATTGCAAGAAATAAAAACCGCCGTCCTTGTTTGTTCCTGCTCTCAGAATTCGAAGGGTAATTATAATGTTTTTATTTAAGTGTAGTGTCAATTCCATAATAAACTACAAATAAATGGCACAAGTCAAGTTTACAAACTGAACGTTAAATTTTATTTGTGCCGGTCAGCTAACCGCATATCAATATTTTACACAGGTCAAGTTGATTGTGAAATGTAGCCTGTGACATGTAGGTAATCCACCGCCTGTAACATACGTCGGTGGTTTAGACTGAAGAAATTTTGATGTATGTACCAGTCTAGATTGCATCACTCATATTTCTAGTTAACTTGTGAATAAGTTATTTCTTGGTTGGAGCTGGTAGACTCGTTGTAGTATGTACCTACAGATGTTGCCATTTTATTTATACTCATGCTAACCTACATGCATATGTATTTGCAAAAATACATGTTCTGCTACATATGTATTTAGAAAAATTTGAGCTTATATGTAATCATACATATGAATATGAAACTGTAGCACAATGTGATTCTAAACCAGAGTTGGGTATCAGTAGAGATTGTAGTAGTGAAATCCTGCAGTATCAGTAGAGATACCAATATTTGGAGATTAGTACTGGTATTTCTACTGACACTAAAATTATAAAAATACTCCTACTGCTACTTCTACTGCAGCTAAAATTTCATAACTACTACGTTGAAGTATCGATATTTCCCTAAATGCTGCCATATACATATACAAAACTCAAACAGAAGCCCCTTTTTAGTTGATGCAAAACATGCATGCGATGCCAATCTCTAAACAGTTACTAAATTTTTACTCCAAAATCGCGTGGTATTCCTACTGGCAATGAAAATTTTTAAATCCTGTTACTGGTACTTATGCTGGTGACGAAATTTCGGAATACTGCTACTGCTACTTCTACTGACGGCAAAATTTTTGAAATATCGATGTTGGTACTTCTACGGAGAATTTAAGCTTCAAATTTCAAGATTGGTATTTCTACTGCAAAAGCCTACCGATATACCTAATTCTGTTCTAAACACACATCAAAGTAAATTATCCTCCTCAATAAATTTCATTGTCTGTTTTCGGGTCTGTATAAACTGGTTATTATTATTAGTAGGTGGGTTGTAGCATGAACATATAATTGTGTACATATTACTAAGCATGCCCAACATGTATACATATGTTTAAATTTACCCTAACTAACCTTACCATAACCTAGAATGGTAATAGAAATAATAATAATAATAAAAAAATAATAATGATTCAATTCAATTGCTACTGTTTCGATAGCCTAAATTATACACACATGCATAGGTGCATATGTATTGGCACTGACTTTGAAATAATTGATATTGTATTCTAGCGTTATGCTAGCAGTAACGGCTGCAAGCTATGACGAGTGGTCTTTAACCCCAGCAGCGTTTGAAGGTTATTTAACCACATTAATTTATATTACATATACATATACATATTACCAAATGTTTCCAAACCAAACACATGCTCTTTTATATAATAGCAAGTGCAACAGCAAATAATTTAATGAAATGCAATGAGTATT
The DNA here is from genome assembly GCA_036850665.1 of Dicranocentrus wangi. Taxonomy (NCBI): domain Eukaryota; kingdom Metazoa; phylum Arthropoda; class Collembola; order Entomobryomorpha; family Entomobryidae; genus Dicranocentrus; species Dicranocentrus wangi. The sequence goes on from JAANSN010000640.1 coordinate 21,243, forward strand.
ACATACTTGATGACAGGCTTATATATCAATTTATTCAGCAAACAACTTTTGAACTAAGACCAAAAACGGATCAAAGAAGAAATAAGACGGTTGAATTTAATTTAATTTTTAGTTATCAAATCCCATGCATGCAATGGTAACAGCTGAATACATACACACATAGTACTTTATCATAATCACAAATATATATATATATGTACATACATACTTTACCTAAACTACTTCAAGTGTGCATGTATGAATTTCACATTCGTTTTTTTAGTATTATATACATATTAGTATTACTATGAAATAAATGCCAACCAACGTTATGGAGTTAAGCTTGTGTAGGTAATCAAATCATCATTCCACTTGACTACAACAAAAAAAATAAGTAGTGACAAATACATCTTGTTCATACAATAGGATAAATGGCACGGTGTAGATTATCTGTGTAAATTTGTAAGGCCTCTTCTTCTTCCCGAATCCATTTACTCAGTATCGCAATTTGCTCGTTTAGAGAATCAATCAAATCATCGAATTCATTGTTGATGTAGACGACAGTTTTCCACCCATGGTTCAAGTATTCATTTTCTTCATCGGTTATTAGTTCTGAATATGCCAAAGCACTATCAAGCCGTTCGTTAAAGTTAGTTAACCACCTGTCATACTCTTCAGTACGTTCCTCTACGTAAATCCTAACACTCTGTTTGGTCTTTTCTAATAGCAAACGATTTTCATTAAGTCGTTCCTGCCGCTCGGCCAAATTTGCAGCAATTTCACTTAATGTACGACCTTGAAACACCACCTTCTTCTCTACATCATCATCATCCTTGTTTTTCTTAAACTTGCTGTAGCACATTTTTCTTTGTATGTATTATGTAACTGAAAATAAACAAATACATACATGCAAGCATGTAAGTTTCATATGTTCTGACTGTTTTAAATGATTAATTTTGCACATATGTATGTACATACACAATTTGTTATGAAGCTTTTTAAGAAAGTACATATCGATACGCACCAAGTAGGTTAACCAGCAAACTAAATCAAGCTTTGCTGAAAAAGAATCCGGAGCAAGTCCACTGTTGCAATCCTCCTGGATTATAAAAGCAAATACATACATATACATATAAAAACAATTAAAAAGTCCTTGCCAAAAAATTTACCATTCATAACTCAACGTAAACACAATGCTACATACGTATGTACATACTTCACAATATCAATCACCCTGATTCGAATCAAGATTAAACAACCGAAAATATGTATTGGGACTTGAGCCATACTGCCCAATCAATCGCTCACCTTCTTCTTATCCTATTATGTACATATTCAAGTTGAGTAATAAAAGAGCCAGCCAATGTTACTAGAGCCAAATAATCTGACTAATAAACCAACATAATAATTCTACACCTCGAGCAAACGTACAGCAGCAAAGTCAAGCAAGACTGCGGTTGTTGTTCCAGCATCTTACTTCTGGTACATAGTATGTACCTGCTCTTAGGATTTGACGGGTAATGTTTATGATTTTTGATATGCAATTACATATAACTACCTATGTATATGTATGCATCCAAATATGTATCAAATTCCCTCGATATACCATTGGCATCGATATAGATACATATGTATGCACGTATGTATGTGTTTCCTTCACCAAAGCGTATTAAATAATAATAAATACATAATTAATTACATAATGATAAGCACTTTTAAGCTTTAGCCGACACCGCATACAAACATACATATGTAGGGAATCATTACGTACACGTACCACTTTCACCTCTTTTTTGGAGCATTAATTAGAATAAATGTAAGTATGTATGTATAACTATTATAAACACAACGGTTGAATATTTATTCATTCGCACAATTCTGCTATTAATGCATCGAAGTGACGACTCTGATTGATTACTTGATACATACATGCAAAAGACGTTACATGTTTAAATCTATTTTGCGAGCTGGGATAAAGAGCAGGTGTTATTTGAATTCACAACACACCTGTGTATGCATGCATATGTGTTTACGTTAGATTGATGTCAACTTTGTGGTTCTAATAAACGCCATCTTTACTCAATATATGTATCTATGTAGGTCGTGGTATACAACATAATCGAAAGTCATGGAATTATCAAATTTTAGTTAATTTTTATATTCATCAGATCGGAGCGTATCGAGTTATTTACACAAAAATATCATTCTGCAAAGGATTTCTTGTGCTGCAGAGATTTATTAGTACAACAATACATATAAGATTTGTTTACAAATAATACATACAACCTTGGTTTATAATTAACTTTAATTGCATCGTATTTCATTCAAGTCGGCAACCAGACTAATTATTTACACACGCATAAAATGAGGTAGGTATCCATGTGGGTTGAAATTATGTATTACAAGAAAAATTAGTGATTTCAGATTTATTGATATCATATAAATATAGGGGCACCTGTCACATAGTTGTAGGTATGTACATATGTACTTATTCTTCCGCAAGATTTACTACATAAATACATATAAGCTAGCAGATCGACACACATTCATTTCATTAACATATCCGTAATGTTATAAATTTTGATAATACACCGCACACCGCTACAAATATTTATGTATGTACATATGTATGTGTTGGAATTCTTATTTCATCATTATTTTAGTACTTAACTACGTGTTAACACATGCGTACATATATGTATACATTTATAGTCGTGAAATTTCTGTCATTGGTCGAGGAAGGGAGGACGAGATATTTTAGTTTCGTTATAAACCCGGTATGGTCCATGATCGAGTGCATAATATGTCCCACTCCTTGAGGTCTAATAAATTAAATGAGAATGAAAACAAAAACCCATAGTATGTAAAATACGTTTTGTAAAACAAGAAAAATAAAACAAAGTATGTATTGTACATACAACTCCATTCCCGATCCACACTTTTCGAAGATTGGACATTTGCTGAAAGGTTTTGCAATATGATGATGCTGTAGATACAAGTCCGGGCAATCCGTATGCATTGTGGCAGTTTTCGATCACAAGCTCAACCAGGTCTGCAAACCAAACCAACCCACGTATTTCAAATATACATACATACATACATACATGCATACATATGTATGTATAATAAATAATAGCCTCTAATGTGTCAACGTGTCAATGTTATTACCATGCTAGGTTAGGGGGTAGGTTGGGGAACATTCATTGAACTTAATACATACCTTAACCAACCTGTCACCAAACCCATCATGCTAATAATAATCTGAGTTGAGTCGAATTGAGTCAACAGGCCAAAATCCCGGTAAGTATAATCGTACGGAATAATCTGCCTATATATGTGTGTGTGCGTGTGGTGAAGTGTCCGTCATACACTGTATATGTATGCGTTTGTAACTATTACTCTCATAAGGACACTTAATAATGGATAATGGATTGTGACGGATACACACACGCACAAGTGCTTCCCTTCTAATACATATATATAATAATATATGTAAGTTCATATATACCTGGTAAACAAACAGCATTGTATGGACACTTAACCTCGTAATTATCCTGCTCATGTAACCTTTGTTGATACATTTTCTCCAACGCATACTTCGCAGCCTCATCATCGTCATTCTTATCATCCTTCATAAAAAAATTTAAATCATCTTCATTAGAACCTTAATCAAAGAAATCTATACATTCATTAACAACTATGTAGTATTTCTTGTAATATTTCATCGTTTTACCTCATCTGATATTTCATTGCCTGCATCTGTCACCCCGTCTTCATTAGCTTCTTCCATTGCTTCATCCTGCGAAAGATAAGAACCATTTTGGTTGTTTTGTTCTTCGTTTACCCTCTCATTTGTTTCATCAATCGCTTGGTCGTCACTACAATTACACGTTTCTTTGCCGGCGTCTATTTTCTTATAGCATACATCCATATACTCTGTCTTGATTGTCTTCTTCTTCTTCATAATTTCATCCTTGTTTACTTTGGTTCGGTTTTCAGCATGCGCAGTTCTGAGCTTGTCTTCTTCGTCCCTGTTAGCATTCTTGTAACTTTCACACAGACTACTTTCCCCCGTGTAACCATAATCGGTAACCTTGCTATGGCATATATAAAGGCGTCTCAATCTTGGGATTATTTGACAAACAGCAAAAAAGGAATAATCGTTCAAATGCAGTTTTAGTGTAGTCAAGTTGGGCATCCAGTTATGTAAGGCGGAAATGTCAGCCCGTCCGTAAGGTACAACCTCATTACAAGCAAAAGTCTGCATGTATGGCCAGCAAATACCATTTGGAAGCTCCGTGGTTTGTATGACATTTTGGGAATGTAGTAATTTCTTTTTTTCCCAAATATAAAGCTTTCTAAGGTTTGGTGTACTCATTAGGAAATTTAAATTCTTCAAGTGAAACTTAAGCAGTATTATTGATTCAAGTTTGGGCATAGCGGCAGGAAGTCTTAAGGATCTGTTTTTTTCTGCTAAAGAACCCCTAATTTTTAAGTGCTTTAGCTTGTCTGCTAAATAATTTAGCATTTCTTTTATATTGCGCCACCAGTCTTCATGAGAAGCTAATGTAGAAATTGAAGTCAAGTTACGCAAATAACCGTCTCGGACTGATTCGTATAACGGGAATGGTGGTGCGAATCTATAATGGTTTTTCCGTCTGTTAGCAACAAACAAAAATATATTATGTACATACATACATATTTACATTAAAATCACAATCCATTTTGAACGGGCCTTTTCATTAATGTACACAAATGATGTTGAAAGATACATAAAGACTCACTTTCGATTTCTAAGACGAACACTGGTCAGTGAACAAAGCTGGTTAGCACGACGAAGTTCGTTCACTGCATTAAAAATGGCCATCAAATTTGCATCTGAATACTTTTTCAAAGCTAGCTTCTGCAACATTTATAGCCATACAAATAAGTATTACAGTTCATTTTGGAAAATAAGTCTCCCACAATACTACATAATTGATTGATTTGTTCTACACAATCTACAAACAAGCAAACTATGTATGTATTTTTTTACTAACGTATTTTGAATGAACATATTAACTTGGGTGGTTCTATCAACCATTGCAATATTAATAATAATAATAACAAGACAGATGGCTTACCTTTAGGTTTGTGTATATGGAGAGTAACTCGATCCAAAATGGACAATCTTTAAAACCATTAGAACTTAATCTAATCTCTAGGTTCGCTAGCGATGGTACTTTCCCCACACCAATACTTTTTCCAGATTTGATTGAGTCAAGTCGCAAATAGGTAAACTTTAGAGACTTGAGATTTGGTGTGCTCTTACAGAAGACTATATATTTAAAGTAATCCATACTGAAATGGCCGGACAACTTTACTTCAAGTTTGGTAATAAACTGTCCCTTAGCATTAATGAATAACATTGCGCTGTCTAAGATCTTGTGTCCCATAGCAACATTTGTATATTGATTTACACCACCCCATCTGTACATGCTTTCTTCTCGGTCAAGATTCGCAAGAACGTTGTTTGAAACCATCCCTCCTTTCCAGCTAAATGCACGTGTGTCCAGGGTGATTGATGGAGCCAATTCACGCCACGGGCGTTGCAAGTATTCATACCACAACTTTGAGACTTTACGACATTCGCAAGCAGTTTCCCAATCCATACAAGACAACACGTTTTCTAAGATGAGTGGGTTACTCAAAGCTTTGTCCAACGCCGTCCTATCAACTGGACTTGTTTCGCTTTCCACGTTCATCATGACCGCAATTCTATAATCAATACATATAAATAAATAAATAAATAAATTGAAATTGAATTTACTGTCAAACCTTGTACGTAATAATAATTATTTGTTTATTTGTATAATAATAGTAGCATACCTATCTGTGTACGCATCTATGTAGTAAATATGTAGTATGTATATGTATGTTCTTTCATAATCTGGTGAGAATCAAGTCCATACAAATACGTAATTATGTATGTATGTATGTATGTATATGTAATTAAGTTTTGTTCACACAAAATACGAAGAATCAACCTAACTATAACCTTGTTTCACCAATGGCGAAATACATACATAAATCAAACAATAATCGCTACTAGTCACTAATCATATAAACTCTTGATATAGGAAAAAGGATGCATGTATGTGTACGTGTGTATATAAGCGAACAAGATACTAGTGAACTAAGAAAACTTAATTGCTAAACCAGTCTTAATCTTCACCAGAAGACAGCTTCGACTAATGGAAAATCTAATAACATATCGAACTACCTACCTAATCCATATAAATGGCTTGTTCTCAATCTTTTTCGCTTCTGTCTTTCTTGTTTTACACATGCCTACCTGATTTTGGAATTTCAAGGGTATTTTTTTACATTTTATTTACGTGTTCATATTTCTTACTAATTCTCAGAATCATATATGTATGTACATACATAGTAAGTATGATCATATAATATACGTATACATACATACGTACATACATATGTATGTATGTATACGTATGCGTTTATTTTCCAATTGTGCATTCCATCACAAACGCATTACAGTGCAGCCATACGAACTGCTATTTATTCCTACGAATGAAATGGTAGCTTCACGCATGCACATGACGAACCAGCGGCTCAAGTCATTTTGTTTAAGTCAGTTGTAAAAGAAACTTGCGCTAAGCTGCCGTAGTGAGTATGTATTCTTGCCGTAGTAATCTTTTTGTTTAATTGTGTTGATAGATCAACTTGAACCAAAATATTGTGGTGAAAATACAACTATGTAATACATATTAACATACTATACAACTTAGAATATATAATTCCCGGACTCTATAATTTATTTACACTACTAATCACAAATTGCAGTAGTAGTGTGCTAAGAGATTCATTAGCAGTGTTGAATGAAGCCACCATAGAGACGGTTAAAACCTAGGCTTTGGTTATTGAGTAGATAAAGAATGGTCAACAAACTTTTCCGTACGAAACATGCCACGTTCTTCAGTTGCGAAATATGTATAACAATTTACAATGTATGTAAACCTCATCACTTTTCTAGGGTAACGTAAATGCTCTGTTATGGTACGCGATCAGGAAGTAATAAAAACAAAACACGATCGGTTGAAATGTTTACATAAATACTTATATATTTATTATTATTACTTTTATCTTTTATTATTATTGTAACAGCACCAGTCTTAATCATTCTAATTGAGATGATACTCTTTGAGAAAAGGAAAAATTGTATTTATTTATACAACGAGCTATGTAAGGAAGCCACGTAGCGATAGCATACCGATCAAGACTTTGTCAAAATAAAACTGTTTATTAAAAATGACTTGATCCTCTCTGGTGTAACTTTGCCACATTTTGGCTATTTAAGCTAAACTAGACACAACACTAAGCAAAACAACTTGAGCCACAGTTCCAAACATATATGTACACCACGGCTCAAGTCAGTTTTGCAAATGGTAACAAAATCAAATGAAAAAATAATGATAATACATACTAACAAATGTCACTTGAGCCAAATAATGCCCGTCTGTAACAGGGCTATTACTACTGGCTCGAGTATGATTTACAATTTTTTTCAAGAATCATAACGTACTATGTACAACCAAAGATACGTATGTATGCGTATATGTATACGTACATATTTTACTAATAAGCGAAAGGATGAGTTGTCTATACTTATAACGTACTATGTTTGAGAAGATAAATCTACCATTAAGTTTAATAACAACCACATATAAATATATTTCAAAGTCACACGTATACGTAAATTACATACATACTACTTACTTGCAAGTAATAAGTAAGAGTGATGTAGAGTAAATGTATGTATTATTTCAAGGGTTTACAACTCCGGAATTGATTTGTCCGTCTACATAATCAGATTTGGTAAGGTATAGGCTCATACAAACTACATACATACATCATAAATTAAATGGTGATGGGATTCTACGTGGTGATCAATGAAGTGGGGCCGTAACTTATTTCGTGCATCATCGTAACTGCAGTACAAGCCAAGGCTACTTACATAATGTTCCCCAATGGAGCTGGTCTATAAAATGTAAAGAAAAAATAAGTATATTGTGCAATTTTACATACACGCATATATATGTAAATGCATTTTATTGCTGAAGCATAATAAAGTATTGCAGATGAGTATGTATTAACTTGAAGTAAATAAAACATGTAGTAACCTTACCACTCCTTTTTGCAGCCACACTTGCCGTAACTTGGGCAAGTTTGGAAAAGTTTTTTTAAACGTTGTTGAGGACAAAAATCCATGTTCTCCGTACAGGCAGCTATATTTTTCAATTATTAATACTTTCAAGTCTGGAAGGATGCATGAACACATATGCATTACATATATATAACATATTCAGAATTGTACATTTCGTTCTAACGTTGTATGAATATATGTACACATATTCTCTTTGTCCAATTTATGCCTGCATCTACCAACATAACCAAATATTTACTGGTACATATATGTATTCCGTTGACTGGGAGCCCTTACAGTCCACATACCAAAAATCCGCTTAGTCGACATACATCAAGCCGCTTTTCAACTAACTTAACTAACCAACAGAAACCCCGGTTTTATGCATATAACATGTTTGATCTGTCAATTACGGTTACTAATCATCTCTCAAGTAACGAGGCAACGTTAGCCTGATTCTATCATATAAAAACCTACTTTGGGCTTGTCGGCTAAGAGGAAGGTTTGGTATGTCGACTGTAGAGGTTCCCAGTCAACGGAATAGGCCGACCGGTCCAATACACCGGTTTCATACACAAGTATAGAAAAGGGCAGTATATGTAGTACATATGTACATATATGTACCTTGTAAGTTTGTCACACTTTTTGGAAGAGGCAATTGCACCCGCTGACATTGGTCATTTGCGTCCAAAACTGGCAATGAACCCGGATAACCAACGTTTTCCGATTTCTGACTATCGCCATCTTGCAAACATTTTTCCTCCGGCTTTTCACTAGTAGTGGAAGACATTAAATACTGATCGTAATAACCCTCATTGATACATATCCCGTCTTTCTCTTTTATGACAGCATCACCAACCGGACTTGCGATAGACTTATTATTATTATCATCATCATCGTAATCAACAACTTCGTTGTCGTGGTTCTGTTCATTTCCGTTTTTAATGTCGTCGTTTGCGCAATCTTCTTCGAACAATTGAACAACATTCTTTTTTACTAATTCCTCATGATCAGGCTCTAGTAGCTTGTAACGAGCCTTATTATTTTTTTCACCGCTGAAACCATAATCGGTCACTTTACTTTGACAAATGTGAAGAAAAGAAACTTTTGTAAATTTCTCGCAAATATAGAAGAACGACAAATTGTTTAGATGCAGTTTCAGTCTAGACAAATTAGGCATCCAAGAGTATAGACGAAAAATATCTTCATCTGTGTACGACACGACTTCATTGCAAGCGAATATTTTAAGGAATTTACGCAAAAAGCCAGCAGGCAGATGAGTATTTAATATGATATTATGCGAATCCATGATATTTCTTCTTTCAAAAACGTAGAGTTTCTCCAGATTTGGAGTTGTGGTCAGGAAGTTTAAATTCTTCAAATGAAACAACTCCAAAGTTATGCATGATAACTTTGGCATAACTACAGGAAATCTTAAAGAGCAGTTTTCATCAGTAAGCGACCCGGAAAATTTTAAGCTCTTCAATTTGGCAGCAACGCTTTTCATGAGGTCCTCAAGTTCATTCATATTGTCTAAATGTGTTACAGATAGCGAAATTGAAGTAAGGTTTGATATAAAGCCATCAGCAGATCCAATGAATGATTGAAGGGGATGCGGGAATCTAAGGCGTTTGTCATCCTCGTCAATTCTGTTGAAGTAAAAGAAAATAGAAATACATACATACATACATACATACAAAGCACTAAATTACGTAGATGTCTATGCATTTATGTACATACATATGTATGTATGTATACAACTTGTGGAATACAATTATGGACTTACGCTCGTTCATCGATATCAATGATTCCAGGCAAGAAACTCTTATTGGTTTCAATGGCTTTTTTCAGGGCATCTAAAATCAAATCCAATTCTCGTCGTTCGTTTTCAACCACGCGTAGTTTCTAAAAAAGTATGTACGTACATATGTATTAAACAACAATTACATACAACCTACACACACACCTGCGATCGCATATGCTACGCACTTACGCAGTAGGTTTTGCTTGGGAAATGTACGGATGTTTGTTTACCTTGAGATTCGGATATTTCAAAAACAAATATTCCCATGAAAATGGCCAGGGACTGTTATAGAATAACCCATATATAAACCTAATCTCAAATTTGGTTAATGATTTCACCTCGTCGTAACAACCATGCCACCTATCTCTGTCTACAACTAAATCACCCATCTCCCCCACAAAGAACCAACATGGGTTTATGATCTTGAGCGACGTTAGACTTGGTGTATATTTGCAGAATACTATATCCATAAATTGTGACAGATGTGTAAAAATACAATAGTTAATATCCAGTGTTCTAATAAAATTTCCCTTGATGCGTAGGAATAAAAAATCATCAATCCAACCAATTTCAAATAACTTTCTGTGGATAGTAAAGTTTGTGCACTTGTTGACGCCGCCCCATCTGTATTTTTTTTCATGTCCTTCAAAACTCAGCGGAAGTTTGTTTAACACTGATAGATTTTTTCTATTATTATTATTATAGCCCAGAATGACAGGAGGAGAAAGATTACGCCATAATTGAAGTGATAAATCATACCACCGTTTTGAAACTTGACGGCAAATTGAAATTGTTTCCCAGTCCATGCAGTCAAGAATATTGTTAAAAATGATATGGTTTTCGAGAGCATCGCTCATTGAAACACTAACTCTTGCCTCCATAATTGAAATTTAATTATGTTGTGTAAATTGGCAAACACAATTTTTATGTTTAAACAGCAAATAGTAAACGGTAAATTCATTTATGTTTGTATGTAGGTATGTATTTATTTGTTCCAAGCAGTGAATTTAATTTAGATTTAACAGACACCCCACTGCAATAATAAACCGATCCATAAATTTTATTATTCTCAATCATACTGCTGATTTCAAAACTCGAGGGGACATTTTATTAATTTCATTGAGTAAATGTTTATGTGTCGTATAGCTCCAACTGAGCCAGTAACTATGACAATGTGCAACCACAACAGTGCTTCGTATCTCAAAAACCCACCAACCACGTAGTATGTATGTATACACAAGTTGTAATGGCAATCAAATCAAATATGTATGTACATAAAATACATATAGCGCTGCAGAAGCTTCATAACAAATGTGCCTGTATATGTATACATATATAATGCAATAATATGAAAAGGGGTGCGTGTGAATGAAAAAAACATACTAAAACCATGTATGCATTATGTACTGCAAGCCTAGCATAACATGCTATCACTAAATTAATGGTTGCAAATAAAAAATAATAAAAGTAAAAAATACATACATACATTTCAGACACCATTTCTTTGCATTCGCTTACCCGCGCTTGGTTGCTTTGCCAGCATAGCATTATTCCTTTCTACCAACGAACCAGGAACAAACAAGGTAATTCTACTACTATGTTCAATACAGCATAGCGTAACTAAAGAAAATAACTTTGGACCACGTTACATATTATTTTCAACTTAGCGAGTAAATTTAACTTAGGCTGATTCCTATACCTCCATCAAGCACTACGTAGATATGTATGTAGATGTATTTTTAGTTTATTTATTATTTACTAGATGTTTAACAAATACCAAGTACTGGCTGAAAATAAGAACCTCTGGTTGATATGAGCGTGTATCCGTCATAGCTTCCATCACTCGGATATGTACATATGTATATGTATGTCGGTGGCTGTTGGATTACATGCACCGCGGATACATTTCCTTATTCGGATAATGGAACTCCAACTAGACTTACTCACCCAGCCAGTAACCGCTAGCTATGGAGAAATGATGTATAAGCAGCAAGCAACTTTTCTTTTCTTCGCTCAAGTTAATTTCTCAAAATTACTATCCAAACGAACCTGAGCCATATCATCCTCACTTTCGCCAATGCTTCTGCTACAACTAATCTCTCAAAATATCTATCCAAAATGACTTGAGCCATAATTCATTTACTTGCTCCAGCAAAACAAAAGTCGGACGAAAAATCCATGTATTTGTATGTATGTATATAATTTTTTCACTATACCAACACACAAGGATGATGGTGTATGTTAATGCACTCAAATTAATGTATTCTTACATACAAACATATACATACGGACGAAATCTGTAAAACCAGAAGATTTCAACTGTTAAACCAAGATGCCAATAATGCCAACTGTAAAGCCAAAAGATGCCAACAGAACTGTAATCCGAAGGTACTAAAATATAAGTTCATCTCCAAAATATGTCTCCATTAACATATTAGTCCATTCAATTGAGTTGAACATGTAAGTGCACAAGCCCACTTCACGCATTATCCCGTATATAACTTAACCCGCCAAACCAACTGAGTACATGTATGTATATATTACATTTTTGAAAATGTCGATTTGGATTAGTTATCGACCGACACACGCACGAAATTCACTGCAACTGATTTAATTTTTATGTATGTACATGTGTAATTATTAATTACCCTGCAAAATGTTTACGACTACGTATACATATACATACACACACAGTGTTCTGGTGTTCTCGACCCATAATATCTTATTAGGTTAGTTAAAACAGACCTAACAGATTACTTGGTACATACAGAGGCAGACTGGTAACAAATAACGACTTTCTGCTCCGATTAACAAAGCCAAAGTCACCCAGTGTGTATGTGTAGCAAAGAGCAGATAATCATTAATAAGTATGGCACAACCGACCATGGATACTTTCACATCCGACGAACAACATACTACCACAGCCGACACTGGGTACAAGCATAGCCGATAATAGGCGCTAGCACAGCCGAAGCATGTTCCTATACAGCCGACAATACGCATTTTCACAGCCGACACTGGGTTCCAACATAGTCGATAATAGGCGCCAGCACAGCCGAAGCATGTTCCTATAACAGCCGACAATACGCATTTTCACAGCCGACACTGGGTTCCAACATAGTCGACACTAGGCACCTTCACACACAAAACGCGTACATGTAGATTATTGTCGGGTAATTGTCAGTCATAAATCAATACCCAAATAAGGATTAACAAATTAATAATAATAGTAGATAGCAAAATGTTATAATTTATTATATCATATAAGTAGTTATACGTATGTATGTACAAATGTATCAGATTATTCCAGTGCTCAAAATCTAAGCAAGGATTTTAAAACCAACTTCTCATATTAAATTATGTAATTAAATAACAGAACCCCGTTTAAAACAAAAAGCATCAAACCGGTCGTATAAATAACGTCCACGCATATATATATATGTATTAGCTTAATTGTAAGGCACAAAAATGAATTACTCATAAAAATGTCTTTGTTAGGTTAGAAATATCCCAATTTGCATTGCAACATCTCTTCATCTCCGAGCGCATCAAGCAAATCCTTAATCTTTATTTGGAATGGAGGACTTGTTATGGCATTTTTGGCGTTCATAAAGTGAATAGGTTTACCACCCCATCTCCAACGGGCATTCTGAAAAGGATTTTAGGAAATGTGTTTTTAAAGTAGATAGACATATCATCGAGTTGCTATTTGAATATGTAATTTGAGTTAAGTAGAAAACATTAATTAATAATATTTAACACTTAGCATATAATCTAACACTAATGTGGAACCGTCACATAATATAGTACTAGAACTAGACTTACTGCTAATGCTGGGGCGCTTATTTCCACGGTTATTCCACGTCCGGGAAAATTTTCCCCAAGGTTCAAAATCAAAACGGAATAGTTGCCTTTCTGAATGTTGGTGATAAAACAGACTAGTAATTTAAGGGAAGAAGAAGAAGATGATGTTGATGGCAAGTCCCTAATTACGACGTCAAAGAGTCGGTAATTCACGTGGGCTTCTTTGCCTTTTTTCATTTGCTTCAAGGACCTTGCCAAAGTAAATATTCCTAGTCCTAGCCTTTCTCCAGTGGAAACTGTATTAAAACACTTTAGCTTCGCCCGTACATTATGCTTTTCTACTAAATGAGAGTAAATGGCAAATGGGTAACCTCGTCGACTCACAAAACTGCAGCGGGTGAAGCCCAAAAGATTGCACAGCCTGATTGCCATTTTTTGACTGTAATAACACAATTCATATACATACATACATATGTACATACTAACAGATAATATATACGTATCACATTTCAAACAAATTTACTAATACATACACGCAGTATGTATACATATTATTATATGAAGCGGTAATTGGCAGTAAGATATTTTATATGTACATATGTATTTACTTGAGCTCCCATGACTTTTGGAGGTGTGCTACTTTATCGTTTGTTGGCATTTCCATGTTGTAAGGTTGTTTTTCGTACTTGCAACGGGGTACATATGTACATATGTATTTGTAATTACAAACATTCATGCAAGGATATATGTGGTTTCCAAAGCCCGATTTTAAGATTAAATATCAAAAGTTTGATGTAAACGATTGTAACGGAAGGGTAAGTTTTAGATTAAAGAATAAATAATTTAGTTACATAGTTTGCTCGTTTCACATGTAAACTGGGAAAGTATGTAATTTCATACAAAGCTTGCAAGCATCACTTTTATGTGGGGTAAGTTAAAATCACAATTTGAATAGGAAATGTTACTTGGAATTGTACTTGAGCCAACCACCACCTGAAGACCAAGACACCTTCTAGTCAGTAGCAAACGTCAGATCCATAAGTTGATTAGTAAATGTTACTGGAACCAAATGTGTGTTTGACACAGTGTATGCATGTATGTATTTCATAATGTTTCTCTGGAAAGTTTATTTGCACATTTATGTATATGAACATATTTAAGTTAGTTGGTTGGACTCTAACAACATGTGTGACTGGTAATTCTTCTTAGACAAGTACTTCAACGCCTGGCAATTCTTACATCAACATATTATGTATTTCAATTTTTTGTCTGTAGCTGAGAACTACGTATATGCTACATACTGATGATGTGAGAGTAATACATACTATCATTACAGAATGAGCTCATTTAAAAGTTACATACATATATGTTCATATTTCATATTTGCGGTTTATAAATTATGATTATCATGAATGACTCTGTTCACGACTACCCAACCAACCAACATTCATTCAACTAACCTAGTAAGTACGGTCGATTACCATTAAAACAAAATCCAGCAAGACAAATAAAGTAATATATACATACTATAGTAGGGCATTCTCCAAATGCAATGGTTCTTTCATTTGTTTAATACTAATAATACTGATTACTTAGTTCCAATAGTTTCATCGGCAAACTAAAGCAGATTAAAACATGAATTAATATAGTGTTACATATGTAAATACATACACACATATGAATGTAGTACACAACCAACCACCAACCAAAGCCACCACATTCGTCACCGGATTTACATACCAAGTAATTTTAAAAAACTACAAACTGCAGTTTTAAATCTGAACCTAACATAACCTAACCAACCAAATTAGGTATCACCATAAGACCGCCAAATACATACATACATATATGGAAATCAATTTATTATTCCGATTCTACTAAATGAGGAGGAGAAAAAACATGATTAAAATTAAAGTGCTGTTTAACCGTTTAACAGGATATGTATGTAATCCAATCAGCAAGTGCAATTGACTAGTCCTGGTAATTTTATATTTTTTGTATAACCTTATTTATTTATTTATTTAAGTTCATAAATAGCGTCTCAATCAATTTGAAGTGAAGAAGAATGTAATAAATACATAATCCACATGTATCGTGCACAAAAAACAATTCAGCGCGATTTGGTTTTTTTAAATTTGCAGCTAACTTATTGATAAACAATGATAACTAATATTGATATTGATAACTAATATCTCTGCATGATTAATTATGTAATACATACTGTTATAACATTTTGTCGTCAACAAACTCTTATTTAATCCAATCTTTAATCCTCTTCTTCTTCGGTTTCGGAATCGTATTCGTCGTCATCAAGCACCTGTTTGTCGCTTGCCTTCGTAACCACCTCTTGCAGCCCATCAGAGGATTTCTTTCGTTTCAACCAAGATTTTATACACATGCACATTCGAAGTGTATCCTCATTTACATGTCTTGTTTTTGAAAATAAGAGGTATGGAATACTACTATTATTATTAGTGGTAACCAAAAAGTCCTTCACCGAATATCCGCATGCGGAAATAGCCAAAAAGTCCCGAGCCATTTTGGAGAGGTTGGGGAACTCGTCTTCATGAACCTATTAAAACATATGTACGCCCAAATGTAGTATGTATATATATACATATTTGGATATGCATTCATAAATCTTAGCATAGGATCAAGCAGTTATCCGACATATACATATATAACATACATGCATACATTTAGATACATATGTATACATACTTGGATATCTATGTATGTTTACCATTTTATTCAATAAGTAAGCCATCTTACCTTCCACCATCCCAATGCTCCGTGTGTGTTTGTCTGCTGCTGCTGCTGAATAACCAGGATTGGATTAACTATCGGTTCTGTCCAAAATCGATGCAACTCGTCATCATTCATCCTGCTGCTGCTGCTGGTACAGTTTGTCTTGTCATTAATTTTTTCTGGGGGTCGAGTCTGCAATGGCTTGTAGGTTTCGCTCCAAAGCCTCATCATTGCCTGCTTTGCTAAATCAATCCTCTTTTTGTCCCATCCAATCGATTTGAAATATTGTAGCTTGCATCTTGGGTCTATTACTAGTAATATAAAATAGTAATGCATATTATGTTGTATCCGTTTATACAATGACTCCCTTGTACCAACTACATACATATATATTATTATTATTACTACTACATATAACGCTTTACATTAAGCAGGGAGGCATGTATTAATATAGGTATCTATATATATACAAACATACCTGAGGCTACAAAAGATACCAAGCCACAATTATTCGACGTTGTTGTAGTAGAGTAATATTTTTGTAGCTGACTCATTCCACTCTCCACCGCTCTCGTTATCCAACCATCGTCGTTATCGTTGATGTTTGTAGTTGTAAGTTTGCGGAATCTTGATGACCTAACTGGTTTTTGTTCCATATACTGTATCAAATGGAGAAATAAAAATTGATACGTAGCCGTTGTTTCAGAAATCGTTACGGAAGGGTTGTCAGACATCGTTAGAATAGTTGCAGTCTCTTTAAACGGCTCGAGAATCTCAATTAGCTTTTCAATCTTGTCCCACTCCCTTTTGTCAATTCGATAATTTTTAAGTTCTGGTAAGTGATCTACAGTTGCAATAAATGCTGCCTTCAATCCAACGATGCCCTCTAACATTCTTAGTGTAGAATTCCATCCACTACAACAACTAATACTACTACTATTATCATCAGTAGTATCATTACTACTATTAATACACAGGTCCATTGTCAATCTTTTATATTCGACCTTCAACTTACAACAAAATTCTTTTAACATGTCTTCCCGACTGTTACAATCGCTAATGGCAGCAACTACAAAACGAAGCTTTTTGATTATGTTAGTAGTGGTAGGAAATGTTCCATCTGAGACTTTGTCCAAATTCCTATAAACGGAATCATGATTGTCTTTTCCAACATCACAATAAGGTGATGATGTTGTGGTACAAAAGGAAGATATTATAGCGTTACATGTCCGATTTATAACTTGGGCCAAACACCGAACCCGATAGTTGCTGAAGTTGAACCATTGACAGTTGTCATCCATTTCTTCAAAAAATATATCCATGTTTGACGCATTCTCTGTTGTTACTGCGAGCAATTTTTCCCACAGTTCAAAGTCTCCTAAGGTTTTAGAAAACGCACCGGCAATATCTTCGCCCGAGCCGAAATTTTTGAGCTTTGCTAGATCAAGCACGCAAGTCTGAAGTTTCCAATTTTCATCGATCCAAGATGCAACAACAACCCAATGATATGGTACTCGACAATTTGATGTCAACTCAGTAATCGTAAAACTTATTTTTCCCGGAGCTTTTCGCAATTCTTCTTTTAGTGCATTTTGCATATCCGTAAATACATCAGTAATTTGCGCCTGCATCATGACATGATCTGGCAGTAGTGAATCCATGTTCGGACGATTTCCTTGCAAGCAAGTGCTGATCAATGTCCGAAACTGCAGTGAATCAACAATGGACAAAGGTAAATTTTGTCTAATGACGAGGTCTAGTAGAAGATCTTGAAATGTCTCTTTTGTAACCGGCGACTTTTGTAACTCTTTTGCGAAATGTTTCATTTTGTTTTGTGGCATGCTGTTGTAACTGTCCATTACGGTTGTATTGTTCTTCTTCGAAAGCGAATTCTTGTTTCTTTCAACCGAAATCTGGTGAGTACGTCGTAAATGCTTCACTAGGGTACTGGAAGATCCTGCCATGTTGTGGTCGTAAAGTTTACTTTTTGAGAAATAAATTACATATACATATATAACCTCTTTGTTTCCAAAAATAGTACATGCAAATCTACAACATATACATACAATAATACGTGTATGTACGTGTTTTTTTTAAATTACATAAAAATTAGTTACTTCTCTATAAGTAATAACTTACTGACAATGAATACAGCTCCACTGGCGTATTCCTGGATGCCAGACGTAATGATTGAAAACTCTTGACGTTATAAGTTCCAGTTTGGGAAAACGTCGAGCAGCAATTTCTTCTGGCGTATCATTATTCTCAGTGTTGAGGTAATTAAACCTGGTTTTCAAACCCGCTGCTGGTAATACCTCGGACTGCGTCAAAGACGAATCACTACTACTAGTGTTATTAATATCTTCCATATTTAAATGTTCTTTTTAAACAACTTGTAACTTGAGCTTAGCTTAAGTGCTTGCTTGGTAGCACTTATACTAGTATGTAAGTATGTATGTACTTGATTCGGTCAACGAAATATGCATTAGCAGTAATAGATCCAGTAGCAGAGGCACTACGTCTCTATTAACTTTATCAAATGTTCTAAATTCCAAAATTGACGGGTCAAAAAGTTTTTTTATGCACGACCGTACTAACAACCATGAGAATGTAGAACCAGTTGTTCTACTCTCTTGTTGACTGACCCAACTCTGTACATACATACAACATGGATACCTGTAGTAGTAGACCCAACATGTTTTAAATACGTAATACAATGCTAGTAGCATCAGCAATAGTACACGTAAATTGGATTTGTAGTGGAGGAATACAACGACGAGTAATTGTACATATGCATCTACATACTAGACTGCCGTGACAGTACTCAGTATTGGCCAGAAATAATAAGCTCTTTTGTGCGTTTTTGAGTGTGTGTTTGAGCGTGTGTCTGTCGGTCACCATCAGCTGACTGAGTTTTGCTGTGAGAGGATGATATTGATAAAGTTCTTTTGGATAGCGGTTTTGAGAAGTTAGGTTGAGCGGAAAGTTTGCGACTACTGGTGAGGATGATATGGCTCGAGACACTTTGGATAGCTAGTTTGAGAAATTAACTTGAGCTCAAATCCGTAGCTGCTGACGAGAAAAGGTTGCTGCTGATTTCGACCCCACCACCCGGGTAATATTTGAGGGAAGTTAAAAAAAACGATTCAACAAATTCGTGAAACAAAAAACAAAAAAATCATGGCTGTTAAATTTAACAGCAAACTCTTCGAACAAATATCTGCGTGTGTGTAATCTGAACTCGAGCATGCCTTTCAAAATAACAAAGTTAAGCCAATGCATACATATGTATGTTCTTTAATATTTTTAATCAGACTTTTTTCTCACACTAGGTCAGCACAATTCAAAGTTAATGCTATTCATGCTATGCTAATGCTATACATACTTAGTAAAGTATGTACTTAGTACAGGCCGAACGTCTAGTAAAACAAAAAAATATCAAACCAAACCTATGTGAGTGTCTTTAGGTCACAAATCAGCTGAATTTTGCATATCGGTTTTACATATTGCACCTTTGGCACTGGGCCAAAACGTCTAGTTATGAATAAGTCGAATGAAACCTCTACATACATACATATGTATTTGCGGGTAGGATTACAGCTATCAGGTATTTGTGCTGTTGACGCATAACAAATTTCGTCCGTCAACAGGCCTGTTGACGCAATAAAAATTTCTTAAGCGTCAACACGGGTGTTTACGCATAATTTGAAATATCTCTTGTGTCCTCAACCTAACCTAACCCTAACCGAGCATGTAATAGCATGCGTATTATTGGCCACGTTGAGATCTGTCGATATGTGTAATAATATGCTTCATTAGGGTAAGGTTGGGGCGCAAAATGCAGAAATTTTGTCCATAATAAGTCTTATGCGTCAACATCCATGTGGACACTTAAGAAATTTCTAATGCGTCAACAGCCCAAATACCTGAGAAGTGTACATAATCCTAGCGTATATGCGGTACAACTAAAAAGCAACAATCACAACACACTACATAGTGAATAGTATGTTTAAATATACCTTCCAAGTGGTCAATTTTGTGACGGATAACACAGGCGCAAAAGGGCTTCTCATTTCTGTCTAGTAGCACTGTATATGGTACGACAATTTAATCTACTTATACAAAAGAATACGCGCTGTGATTTTGTCGGCTAAACACGTAACACTTTTTATTGTCACAAGTAGATGGATTGCGGCTCAAGTCATATTTGGATAGTAGATTTCAGATAAGTTGGCCATAAATATGTATATGTACATGTTGGCGAATAGAAAGGCTGATGGCTCAAGTCATTTATGATAGTAGTGTTGAGAAATTAACTTGAGCTCAAATCCGTAGCTGCTGACTAGAAACTTTTCAACCCACCCATTGTGACAAAGAACCAAACCTAGCAAGAATGTTCCTGTTTTTAAGTGACATGATTTGATTTGATGAACATTTTTTTTTATTTATCTACGGCAAAATACATTTAATGGGTTTTGTGGCAATACATCAGTACAATATCTTGGCCATATTATTGATACAAAAATTAACCTTATCCTACAATAAAAAATAAACAATCATGGTTTCTGGATTACATTTTGAACGACTTGTTGACCTTTTTAAATACTGCTATCATAAAAGTCAGGACTGCCTGTTGGTTATACAATTATGTATCCGAAAATTATCTTGTTGGCTTTTGCAAGTAAAAATACTCCACTAAAATTCTATAAAAAAAGTCGATCTGTGTTGACAAATCCAAAAAGTCTTTACATACTTATATTTATCCTATTATGTATCTACATTTGCAGATTTTATTATAACTAGTGCCTATACAACATTTGTGGGTGTTACAATTTGTTTAGTATGTACATATAAAAAAATGGAGCACGTAAACATATCCTCGAAACGATTTGTATGTACGTACATATATATGTATTATTCCAGGAAAAAAGAACAACATTTTGTTGTAGGGTTATCTGTGGTGTTAAGAGAAATTCCATGATCTCTTGCATAATCCTCATTCCATGTTTCCTATTAAAAAATAATAAATATTTCATGTGTAATATCGCGCAAAGGAACCCTACCTACTACATACATTTTTTTAACGACAAAATTTACATACTTATAACTTTATTTTAAAAAATAAATTGAGTATGTATTTACATTCACAACTCCTTCCTCTATACTAATTTTTCGTAGATTCGGCATATATTGAAAGGTTTTGTTGTAAGGCGCAGTTGACAGGAGTCCGCTAACTCCATATTGAAATTGACATTTTTTAATCACAAGCACTTCTAGGTCTGGAAATAACAAAAGGAAAAATACAGCCACGCATCATAAATCCATACATTACTTAAGTTATTAATACATGTCATGTATGAAATCAGTATGATATAAGCTATGCAACACATTTGAATTATGTAAAAATGCATATACATACATACATATATGTATGTACATACGTAGGACTATGTGCGTACCTCGTAAACAAGCTGCATTATAGGGACAGTTGCTTGACTTCATCTCGTAGTACTGTTCACATATTTTAGCTTGATACTTTTTTTCTGATAAATACATTAATGGCCTGCGACTCAAATTTAGATCTAGATTGTTGAATGGTTTACACGTTCGATCTCCAGTGTATCCGTAATCCGTCACCTTACTGTGGCAAATCTGAAGCCTTCTCAACTTTGGAAATTTTTTGCAGACGGCAAAAAACGATGAGTCATTAAGGTGCAGCTTTAGTCTAGTCAAGTTGGGCATCCACTTTTGTAAACAGGAAATGTCTGCAAGTCCGTAAGGTACAACTTCATTACAAGCAAATGTCTCCATATATGGCCAGCACAGTCCAAATGGAAGCTCCGTATTTCGTATGATATTGTGATAATCATCGAGGCGTTTTTTTTCCTTAACATAGCACGTCTTAAGGTTTGGTGTACTCTTCAGGAAATTAAAGTTCTTCAAATGAAAGCGAACCAGCGTTACTGATTCAAGTTTGGGCATATAGGCAGGTAATTTTAATGAACTGTTTTCTTTTGCTAACGATCCGGTAACTTTGAAGTGCCTCAGCGTGTCAGCTAGGCAGAATAGCATATTCGTCACATTGACCCAATCTTCCTTGTCATAAACCGGTATAGATAATGAACTCAACTGTGCCAGAAACCCGGCGCGGACTGCATTATATAACGGCAACGGTATCTGGTGTTTCCTATTATAGTAAAATTATGTTTGTACGTACAAATGTAAGAAAGAATGTTATCTATATAAGCAACTTCTACATAGCGGGGTTATTTATACACACACAAACGATTATTGGAAGATAGTACTCACCATTCAGTTCCGAGATCAACACTGGTGAGTGAAGAAAGCTGATTAGCACGACAAAGTTTACTTACTGCCTTAAAAACCATTCCCAGCTCCGCATCAGAAGTGTCTTTTACGAGCAGTTTCTGTAAAAATTATTGATATACAACATGTATTTATACATACTCCTACTTTTATGCATGTATGTACATATGTCCAATCCACACGAAACGTCCAGCTATCCTACAATGTAGCTGCATGGGTTTTATACATTTTTACATAATAATAATGATGAAGATACTATTAAATATTTATTAGCATGTCTTATTCAATCATAATATGTATTACCTTTAGATTAGGGTATGTGGAAAGAAATTCCCTCCAATAGATTGGCCAAACGTTAGGAAAATAGTATCTGATTTCTAGGCTTGTTAGAGATGGTACTTTTACTACGTTTACATTATTTGTTTCCGTAACTACGTCCTTGCCTTTGATATTATCATTAATACTTAGCCAGAGTTCTATATTCGTGAGCTTGAGAGTCTTGAGGTTAGGTGTGTTCTTGCAAAACACAACATCTTTCAAATCATCCATGCAGAGAAAAATACATGACAAAATTTCCAGTGTGGTTATAAAGTGTCCCCTGTCATTTATAAAAGCTATTGAGCTGACCGTTTCCTTGGTTAGTTCCAACCAACGGATGTTTATAATTTTATAATTCAAAACACCACTCCATCTGTACTTTTCTTCTTCTTGGTCAAAGTTTAAAGGGAGTTTGCTTAAGACCTGTGTCCTTTCATAACAAGTTTGAGATTTATCCAGAGTGATTGGTGGAGCCAATTCCCACCAATGACGCTGTCCGTATTCATACCACACCTTTGAAACCTGACGGCATTCGCAAACAGTTTCCCAATCCATGCATTGGAATATGTTTTGTAAAACCAAAGGGATACTTAAAGCTTTGTCAATCGCGGCACCAACTACAGCCAACCTTTCTTCATTTTTTACAATCTCCATGACTGCAATAGTATTGATGAAATTTAGGAATAAATACAAGCAATCTTAATAATATTGTGAAACATGTATAAAATAAATTATGTACATAGTACATATGTTCAATTATTATTATACATACAAATCAATATGTATATTTATGTATGTATGTATATGGACACCTAGCTGGACACTGTAGCCAAATTATATACATATGTATCGTTGTTTCTCTAAACGAGCGGGTAACTTTTGGAATTAAATTTTAAGTGTATGTGTACATGCACACATAGATTGAACTCATGTTACGTACACGAACACCTAATAAGCAATCTCAAAATACGTATGTATATATGTCTCTTTCACAATGGTGTATAAATGTACAACTTGAACATGTTATCTGCTCAGGTGTACATAAATAATTATTGCTCCGTATTACTACACCACCCATGCACTAGTATGTATGTATGTATTACAATTTTCATCTTGACAGTGTTCACTTTTTTACCTCAAATGTACTTCCCACGTTCGGAAATCTCTATTGTTCTCAACGTCGCGTGATCAAACCATATTATTTATTTATTTATGTTGTGAGGTTTTTGTAAAACTTCTGACTCCAAACCATGTACATACTTATTTTGCATTTACATACCTGAAACAAGAATGCATTCCACTTCTTTGTAAGTTGGAAACCTTAATACATACATACATCCGACGAGTTAAAAATAAGAATGTTGACGTAGTCATAAGAATGCGTAAATGCGAAATAGTTTAGAGAAATTAGAAAGCTTACAATTAAAAATAAAATTGTATCTTCACGTGTTGTTGAGACCAATGCAAAGGTCTGGAACATGACAAAAACATTTGGGGTACAGTGGTCACTGTCGTGTAGATGCAAATAAACCTACCATGAACGATGTGGTTGGTCTTGTCATTATTAACATATACTACATATGTATATGTATGTATTTCGTACGTTGGCGGATTGACTAAGCTTTTCCGCAACAAATCAAATGACTTGAGCCGATGACTGTGTGAGTGTTAGGCCTCAGAAAATGAAAAAGTGAAGTCACTTGGTGTACAAACACGTCAACCATTTGTCATTTGCGCTAGTCGATACGTAAATTTCACTTGTGCCACACAGCGTCTTCTCTCTCGCTAGTAATAAAAGTCAAATTCACACATCAACTAGTCAAAATAACTTGAGCCATTTTTACCTACTCGCTCACAATTGTAGTTGTAAAGCCCTATGAGTTTTCAGAATGCTTACGTAAAATGTAAAGAACAATAATAAAATCGTATGTACTAAATAGTAAACTGCAAGCAGCAAAACCCAAAGGTGCGAGTTGTGTGCCAGATTGACAGTTATAGAACCCCATATCTACATATGTTTTTGGGATGCCAGTTGTAGAACCCAAAGATGCCAGTTGTAGGACCAAGATGCCAACTGTAGAACCCAAAGATGCCAACTGTAGAACCCTATGTATTTTTGGGATGCCAGTTGTAGAACCCAAGGATGCCAACTGTAGGACCAAGATGCCAACTGTAGAACCCAAAGATGCCAACTGTAGGACAGGGATGTCAGTTGTAGAACCCAAAGATGTCAGTTGTAGAACCCAAAGATGCCAGTTGTAGGACCAAGATGCCAACTGTAGAACCCTATGTAATTTTGGGATGCTAGTTGTAGAGGTCCTTTGGAAGAATAGTTTGATCAAATGTACTCACAAGGGTTCCTACATTGAGTATTGTAGAGGTGCCTTGTGAGATGATCAATTGTTGTCGACTATATATCATTATTGAATCTGTACGCTGTAGTCTGAGAAGCGTCGTTGTAGGCTGAGAAGCGTCGGTACGCTGTAGTCTGAGAAACGTCGCTGTAGGCTGAGAAGCGTTGTTACTGTCCGTTGTCAGGAAATATTGAATCTATACGCTGTAGTCTGAGAAGCGTAGAATAGTTTGATCAAATGTGCTCACAAGGGTTCCTACATTGAGTATTGTAGAGGTGCCTTGTGAGATGATCAATTGTTGTTGACTATGTATCCGCACCAGTCATAAGGGGCTGTGTGTTGTGAGCAGTCATAAAGGACTATGGATCCGCACCAGTCATGAGGGATTGTGTGTTGCGAACAGTCATAAGAGACTATGTATCCGTACCAGTCATAAGGGACGGTATTGTGAACAGTCATAAGAGATTATATATCATTATTGAATCTGTACGCTGTAGTCTGAGAAGCTTCGTTGTAGGCTGAGAAGCGTCTGTACGCTGTAGTCTGAGAAACGTAATTACTGTCCGTTGTCAGGAAATATTGAATCTATACGCTGTAGTCTGAGAAGCGTTGTTGTAGGCTGAGAAGCGTCTGTATGCTGTAGTCTGAGAAACGTCGCTGTAGACTGAGAAGCGTTGTTACTGTCCGTTGTCAGGAAATATTGGATCTATACGCTGTAGTCTGAGAAGTGTCGTTGTAGGCTGAGAAGCGTCTGTACGCTGTAGTCTGAGAAACGTCGCTGTAGGCTGAGAAGTGTTGTTGTGAACAGTCATAAGAGACTATGTATCCACAAGTCCACGTGACTATTGTGGCTGATGTAAGTTAACTATGTATTGTGTTTTTTTTCAGAAGCACTGGAACCGACAGAGATGTATGACCGCACCAGTCATGAGGGATTGTGTGTTGTGAACAGTCATAAGGGACTATGTATCCGCACCAGTCATGAGGGATTGTGTGTTGTGAACAGTCATAAGAGACTATGTATCCGTACCAGTCATAAGGGACGGTATTGTGAACAGTCATAAGAGATTATATAAGTCCACGTGACTATCGTGGTTGATGTAAGTTAACTACGTATTGTGTTTTTTTTGCAGAAACACTGGAATCGACAGAGATGTATGAATGGAGAGGACCTTCCATTATTCCAATATTATTATTATTATAAAATATATTATTGTAAATCATTACGTGGCCAGAATTGGGGCTCCTGTTAGTATTTGTTTATTGATTAATTTGGATTTTGAGTAGGAGCTATATCGGGTTTTCCCCTCTTAAGAGTAGATTTCAGTTAGAAAGAGGTTTTCCCCGATATCCACACTTTTGTTTATTTCCTAATGTGAATGAAAGAGACTCCCGTCCTTTCATTGAGGGGAGTATGTTGGAAATAAACGTATACTTGTAACACCATCGAGAGAAGGGGCAATTTGAGAATGAGCAATAGTTATGAACGTGTACATGTGAATTGCAGAATGACCCTCCGAAATCCTAGAACAGGCAAAAGTATGAGAATAAGCTGGTAACATGTAGTATCTATCTATATATGTATGAGCATCTATCTACATATACGAACATCTGTCTATTTGTATACATATGCCTATATGTATGTATGCCGAAGGCGAAGTCAGAGTGTCAGTGACTCAAGTCCAGTTGCCTAGTTCACTTGTTTCAACTAGTAGAGATTCAGAGTGTCAGTGACTCAAGTCCATTTGCCTAGTTTGTTTTTGATTCGACTAGTAGAGATTTGATCATCTCTAGTTCCTCATTCTCTCGTTGGTGGCGTAATAGTAAATCGAAATATTACCCTGCTGTTTTCAGAGTCAGTAGGATAGTAAAGAGTAATCTGATCAATCGGTCGATTTTGGTCTAGTGTTCTTGGCTCAAGTCGAGATAGAAGTTTGGAAATCAGAAATAAAACTGAAGATTTGTTGAAGTTTAAAACCAATGCTATAAACTATTGTTATACGTGTACATTCTTTGATTGACGTGTATATTTGATTCTCATCATAGATATAAGCCCATCTCTTATAATACACTATTCACAACAAACTCCTAATTACGGTTAGTAGCTAGGTACAGTTGGGTTTCCAACATTTGGTGCGTTTGCCGAGAATTGTGAACTGTGAAAAAGTGTAAACGAATAGAGATGGAGGGTTTACGTAAGAAGAGACGGCCAGTACGTCACGAGTTCGACAAGNCCGAGAATTGTGAACTGTGAAAAAGTGTAAACGAATAGAGATGGAGGGCTTACGTAAGAAGAGACGGCCAGTACGTCACGAGTTCGACAAGTTACGAGTGCAGTTAGAGAAGTTGTTGATATTCGGAGAAGACGGCTTGGCTGGAGATGCCGCGAAAATAAGACTACTGTTTG
Organism: Dicranocentrus wangi; assembly: GCA_036850665.1. NCBI lineage: Eukaryota > Metazoa > Arthropoda > Collembola > Entomobryomorpha > Entomobryidae > Dicranocentrus > Dicranocentrus wangi. Next base: position 49,190 of record JAANSN010000640.1, read on the forward strand.
AAGTCTTCACTGAAACCTTTGAGAGTCTCCAACAGTGTGATCAGAAGGTAAAGGATGCCCTTGAATTCGAGAACTGGACACCAGAGGAAGAAAACGCAGAGTTTGAGAAAATGAGAGAGATGACTTTACAGTACAAATCTATACGATCTTTAAAGGAGAAGTTAGTTCCAGAAATATCTACAAGAATTACAGAGGTATCGACTGTTGGCATTGAAGCTGGTACGAGAGAATACAAGCTTCCACAAGTCGAGATGAGTAAATTTTCTGGAGAGCTGAAGGACTGGTTAGGCTGGTGGTCCCAATTCAAGAAAATTGATCAAGATGCAAAACTAGCTGGAAGTGACAAGTTCTGGTACCTCCTACAATCTCTTAAGACTGGGACTATGGCGTTCAAGATGGTGTCTGGCTATGCACATACAGATGAAAACTACCCCAAAGCAATTGAAGCATTGAAAGAACGATACGGCAACGAGAGGATTCTCTTGAAATTATACTATCGTGAGTTACTGGATTTGGTGATTACGAATGTGCGGTCTAGGGAGAAGATGGCGTTGGAGGAGTTGTGCTTGATGATAGACACCAATCTCCGTGCATTAAGAAGCCTAATAAAACTAAATCCAGTGGATCCGGAAACGTGGTTACTTCCTTTGGTGGAGGCTAGTTTACCAGAAGATGTACAAGAAAAGTGGCAGCGTGATCCACTATCTATCGGTGACACTAAACAAAATGATCCTACTTATAACCACTTAGATGTGCTTATCAAGTTTATGAAACAAGAAGTTGAGGTAGTACAACGAATCGATATGACCCGAGCTTTTGCAGAGAAACAAAGTACAACAGTAGAAAAGCCAACAGAAGAACGTGTTTACCGGAAGGCTCAGCGTAATCAACACCAACGGAAGGTACCTACACTTACATCCTTCCACAGCTCCGACCAGAAACCTTGTGTATTTTGCGGCAAGACTAACCACGAAAGTGGGAAATGTTACTATGCCCAGAAAATGACCTATGAAGAGAAGATGCAAATTCTGAAGGAAAAGAATTTGTGCTATCGGTGCTGTGGAGTTCATCTTGCGAGAGACTGTAAGACAGAATATGTTTGTGAATGTTGTAAGAGAGGACATTTAACAATGTTGTGTAAAGACTACACCGGACCAAAAAGGAAACATACAGAAGCAAATCTGAACAGTACATCAGCTCATGTGAAACGTTACAGAAGAAAGAACAAGAGATACATACAACAGCAAGGGAAATCAGAGACCACCAACAGTAAAGCTTACATTGACAACGATGGCAAGGTCTTACTACAGACCTTGCTAGTGAAGATTGGAAATGGAGATAAGGAAGAAGTAGTACGAGCTTTCATTGATTCAGGTTGCGAGCAGAGCTACATAACCAAAGGCTTAGCTAAACGACTATGCCTCCAACCAGTCAACACAGTTCGTGTCGTTCATTCTTTGTTTGGTGGCGCACGGACGGAGGTTGTAGTTCACAACGTCTTTCGGATACATACAAAGGCGTTGGATGATGACTATAAGGTGCTC
>JAANSN010000641.1:0-27445 GCA_036850665.1 Dicranocentrus wangi
TCCTATTCCCCACTTTGTTTTTCGTTATATTCTGATTTGAATATTGTCGGGAGGGATGAGCTACTAGTACTACACGTTTTCCTTGATCACAGTGTATAGTTATAAGTTGAGGCTGATTTCTGCTCAATCAGTATCCTTGGAGGTTTTTCCTTGCTGTCATTCCAGCTCTGGAGACCTGTCAGAGGAAAGAATATATGAATGAGGTAAAGGATAGCGACCATGCCATTGTGCAACGTCCATCCAGCACCAGTAGTAACTTCTTCCTGACATTTTTCCTGTGTAAGAAGTACTCGAATGATAGCAGACAGGTCCTCGAAACATATTTATCGTCCGTCTTCTTCTCTCGATTAATCAATTTCAGCCCGGGGCGAAGCCCAAACTCATTTTCAAAACAAGATAAACACAATATGCATTTGAATAGGCACTTAAAAGGCTTTTTTGAGGCTTAAAACTTTTAAATAAATAACACAAGTTTCACGAAGTAACCATTCGCATTATCAAGTGTAATGATTCTCGTGGCGTGTAATAGGTATACACATTAGAACTTCGGCTCAAAAACATCAGAAAACATTTTTGACTTGTTCAGTGGTTCTATTTGCATATCGGTAGTGGCCCAGGAAAAAATCCAGTTTTTATTAACACTTCTTTCTGCATGATTACCCATTTACTTACATTGGTAGCATGTTTACTTGTGTTTGTTTACTTTAAGGATTTTATGTCACCATAATGTACTTATATTGTCTGTGAGAAAAAAGGAAGTTGAGCAAGATACGTAATACGTACGCAGTGTACTACTACTACTGTCTCGAAGGGTGAGAGTGGAATGCTACGTACGTACGTTCTCTGTCTCACTGTTTCTCCGAAAAGGACAGTATTAAAAGACGGCATGGTTTACAAAAAGACCTTTTTATTTCCCTTTTGAAAGCCATCCTTTCAGCATCTGGTGCATTATGGGGAGATCACTGGTATACATTATTTAGTGATTTGAACAGTTTCTCGTGGGCTTGTCGTCACACAGATGAGGTTGGCGAAGCCACTGTTTACTTTACATTCAACTATTCAACGCAGCAGTCATCATATACTCTCAAATGTCTCACTCTCTAGGTTTATTTTAAGTAGGCAGAAAACACAAGAGCTCATATCTTTCATACGATAATATGGTTACTAGTGGGCTATGTGGAAATGGGAAATATTTGGTTTTGTCTTTGTTTGCCTTTGTCTTGAAATGGGTTTCGTTTCGTTTGAAAATTCGTTGATGTTTGGCTTGTTACTCATTTCCTTTCCATTGATTTCATGGGTTTGAGCTTGCTGTGTGGCAAGTGGGATTGGCCATCAACTCTATATTTATATTATGGATGCCCCTACTGCCAAAATGAGTTGACTTTGACACAAAACGAGGCGAAAGCAATAAATGTATAATGAAAGTTTAAAATTATTGTTGTTCCATGATGTGAAAATGGTCTGTGGGAAAACAAATTGTAGGAGGTTTGATAGCCACCGCCAGCTATTAAGATCCTTTTGTTCAAACTTTTGTTTCCCGACTCGTACCCTATTCAAGGGTGAAGTGCATGGAGGAAGGGAGTTTTATGGTGTCTCAAAATTTTTAGTATGTTCACTGCTAAATTTGGTTATGGTGCCGGTGACGTATAACGTATACCCAATATTTTTTGAACCACTATACAGATGGATTAAGCGATAGACTAGCCTTAAGTATACCTGATGTATTCCAGTTCTAACTTAGGTCATCCTCACGATAGAAATCCTGTTTTTCTCATGATCTCTACCTGGAAACGTGTTCTCGTGTTCGTTTTAATGGCCCAACAGGTCATCTAGGCAGGTTGTACAGAAAAGATTTTTACAGCTTTTATTCTGCTCCGTAAAAATGATGACGTGTTGAAAAGGCTCGAATTAATATGTTTAAGTGGGCACGTTGGCACGTAAAAATGTAAGTGGATGTAGACTAAAATAAAATGAAAACCATGACAGGTTTTTATTCGTTAAAAGGGATAATAACGTCGCGTATGGAGTAGTTTTTTTTTGTTTAAATCGTATTAGTCACGAGGATAGTAGAAACCTTCGTGGGAAGGCTCAGGGCTCTTTTGTGAGAATGCTGAAACCTTGTTCTCCTGACTTTTTTGACCTTTGATCACCCACTTGGCTGCACTAAAGGTTTGTTTTGGGACACACAAATTTATATGACGCTTTAAACCGTTGTTGAATGAATGTTTTTGAGTAAGCACACAATGTTCACGTGAGGAGAATGGCAGCATGATTCCTTGAAATTGTGTTCCTTCAGTTTATTTCACTCCCCCCTGCAAGCATTATGTAAGTAGTAGTAATCGTTTCTACTGTCAGCTTGTCGGTGCACCCAGAATAACAAGGAGGACTTTCCTCTGGGCATTTCCATGAAGTCTTCAACGGAAACCCCTCCTTCAAGGGATTTTTTATTTTTCGTTTGGACAGTGAGAATTAGATCAACTTGCTCAGCTATGTTTTTTTCTTGGTTATAGCCTTGGGAAATGTGTCTTCTTCATTTTCTTGTTTTTGGACTCCTCCAGGGTTGCTTCCGATGAACATTACTTTTTACTTTATGCATTTTGAGTGTGCCTATTATGCTCTTTCTAATTTATCCGTATCTAACGAATAACGACTAGCCACAGGGTTGACCATTGAGTTATAACTCGTACGTGGAGTCAACTTTTTTACACGGATTGCATGAAGGGAATACAAATGGAGGGAGAGATAACAATAATGTTGGACTTTGTTCAAAAACGTGGATATAGCAGCCCACTATTGTCCAGTGATTCTAAACGCGAGGGCTGAGCAGTAAACATATGCCCAATGTATTTTAAAGCCTGACTATTGTCATTACGTGTACATGGAATAAACGTGCATTTTATACCTTATGTTAAGTATCTCATGTACGTCCAGTTGCATCCTGTGTATTCTTGAAAGTTGTCCTTCTCCTGAGAAAACATGCAAGATTCTACCGTGTGTTCAAAGTAGGTGGTTTACAACCACAAGATCATGTTATGCCTATAATATACATACATACATCTAATCTATGTATGTACTTACTATGGTCCAGTGTTTGAGATATTCACTTCACATAATAACGCCACAATAGGTCTCCCAGTCTCCCCTTAATCCTGTCAGTATGTACTTTACTTTTACTGCATACAAGTGGATGGAGACTTTAAAAGTTTTTTTTTCTCTTCTAAATACTTACATACCTACATCCACATTTTGGGGAAATAGATGAACATACGTGCATCCTTCGTTTCCTCTTGTACAATCCAACCGATGATAAAAATTGAGTTGAGAGTATACGGATTTTTGAACAGCTGCCCCTTACTCACGGTCTTCAGTGCTGGTGGGTCGAGTTTAAAAAATATGGATATGACTCTAGTCTCATCATCAGCATTATTATTAGTATGGACATTATTATTATTGCTGTTATTTCATGGTTTATCCTGTGCGATGGATACACTACGCAGACACATTCAGCTTCTGCTGAAGCATCCTCCTAGCTAGTTCCCAGTTTAAAAGCATATCATGTTTTCCCTTTCAAAGGGAATGCTATTTTTTCATAAAGGAAGTGTGTTGTGGTATGTGTGTGTACACGAATATTACACGCATGAATTCCTTTACAATTTTTTGAGGAATGGTGAGAAAAGAGTCAATTTCATTCACTTGTGACTTGTATATGTGTATCAAATCATTTTTTGCTATGGCCTGGTGCCCAGGCCTGTCTTTTGAGGAATGTTTAATTTGAATGAAAAATGTTAAAAAGTTTCTGTGGAGTATGTTAGTATGTGCTCAAAACTTTTTTCTGCTTTACCCTGGCCATTTTTGGTTTGATTTTTTATGTTATTTTATTTTATAATATGTGATGTTTAAGTGCTCTGGTTTTCGTGCATTCACTCGACGTTGTTGGCAACTCGAATGTGAAGTTTGTTTTAAGATCTGTGCAATACCTTCTCGTCTGGCTGGTGATGATGTAACTGTAAAAATTGGGTTTCTGGTCACCTCTAAAAATCTACATAATTGGTCGTCGTTGAGTTATTAACATGGCTTTTCTCTGAACTTTATGCAAGCCCACGTACGTTTTTCTTTTTGAGCAATGAGACTGGAAGTCTAAAAGTAGTTTAATAGTTACAAAAGAGTGCAATCTCATGATTTCTTTTTTTGAAGTCCGCCTCTAACTCCTTGAGGAGAGTTTTACACATCCCAAAGTGTACACGGGATATTTTCGTCAACCCAATTTTTTCCTCGCCACCCCACTACGCAAAAAATTCACCTGGGTAGAAAATACAATGCGATGACGCCTCGTGAAACTGACAGTTTCCTTGTTGTAATGTGGAGTAGTGTGAAGAGGAAGTGACATTGCATTTTCACTTGAGGGAACACTAAGCGCATCTCGGATTGTCAACTTGAAAGGAATTGTTGGTTTAAGTGTGTTTGTGTATTTTGTGGCGAGGAGAGAAACGAGTAGGTACTCTGCATAGTTTGCACAGTATGCGATCAACCAACTCTGACAAATGATATTCTTAAAGAAAATTTACGATTTTTCTGCACCCCCATGACATGTCATTGTGACTTATTGTTATTGCGGTGGCATTTGCGCCATTCCAAACTTGTAACTTTTTTCTATATCCAGGAGTTTTCCTCTTTGCAAGTAACAATAACTCCAATAACTTGACTTCTTGTTGGGTTTATGCAAAGGCTTCTTAGTGATATTGCTGCAGGGATGAAGAATGTGGACACAGTTTGCATGTAAATTAAAGATCAGAGTTGGGAATTGCCGAGGTGGCATTCCCCCAGTCAGTCGTCCAAGAGGCCTGGTGCCTCATGGTGGAACGAGTGGGGATGTCGGAATTTATATATACGCATATATTTGATTTCTAGAAATCTACTGATCCTATTTGCTGTGTATCAGGAATTTATCAGGGTTAAGAGTCCACGTGGATGCACAGCAATATCACTGACAGAATGGAATTCGCTGTTCAATACCTATCTAAATTCAAACGACTTTTGCATGACATGCTAAACTGCTCTCAGCAGCTTTTTACTACTCGGTTGGTTGTAATGGGAATGGAGTATTACATTGAGAAAACGATAAAAGCAAGAATTCGTGCGAGGACGTGCATTAACTCCTATTTATATGTTTTTCCATGTAATGAAGTGCACACTTGGAGCCCACCTGTTGGCAAAGCAGAGGAAATATAAAAACGAAATGTGAATATAAATTGTGATCATCCATTGTGGCAATTTGTGCAACTTGACTCAGCACAGCACAAGCGTGTGCATTACGCCATACTGCGTGACTAAATTTTTTATCGAATGCATTTTTGAATTCAAGTAAAACTTCTTGATTGCAAAAGACAAAATCATCATCTGTGAAAACTGCAACTGGAGTTTTTATAGTCTTCCACCGTAATGATAATTTCTCTATAAATAATAATAGTTTTGTGGCTCTGGCTCGTATTGCACGTCTCATTAAAAGGATAAAACTTGCCGATTCTAGCAAAGTACTTACAAAGTATACGTTTTTGACGAAGACAAACCATTGCTCTTTTGTAAGATATGCTTATGTTTTATCAAGTGAATTTTATAGTTGGAATGAGCAAGTCAAATGTAAATGACGAAAAGGAAGATTAGTTCATGCATGTTCATGCACCACCACTGTATTCTGTAGTGGAAGTATAGGTTGTGCGGTGGAGAACTGTGTAATCTTTGAGGTACGATGGTATCAAACATACTCAAAGTATGCCTAAAGTAGTGTAATATGTATTGGACTTCCCTAGCTACTGAGTCATAGTCCTTCTTCTACAGAACTTTGCGGTTCCTTCTGAGTGAGTTATGTATATACATCCAAACACTGTGGTACGTGCGCTTATTATTGTGGACTTAAGGGGAAAATTTTTCCTCCGCCCAATCTACATATCGTATTATGCCTTCCTCCTTTTCTTTTGACATTGTTCTGGCAAAGTGAACAAAGCAGGTAACGAAAAACTGCAAACTTCTGCATTTTCGTAGTCTTGCTACTCAAGCCACAAACATCGTCATCATCGAGAACGTATAACAAATGGAAGAGTCTCTCGGGATGACGGACGGATGGTTGAGTACGAAAATTGCAAAAATCCCTTTTGTGATCCATTATTGTTCTGGCTTTGAGAGTGTGTATGAATAGAAAAATATTTTTCAAAAAGTGCGTTAGTAGACTGTTGCGGTATCACAATCATCAGCACATTGTGCACTGTACACAATGTTTGTGCCTTTTTCGCAATAATCTAGTTTAACTACTTCTTTAGTATCTACTGACTATATCGAAAAGGCGTGACAGTTGGTGGATGAGATTACTTTATATAATTTTTTTTCATGTGTATCCACATAATGTAGATGTTTGTGCAGATTGATAGTGTGTTTAGTTGGATCAAGTTAAAATTTTTTGATATAGAAGTGGTAGTGACTATTTCGTGTTAGCGATTGTTAGTGGCGTCGGTGTTTTTCACGGCGTCATGTTTCCTCCGTACGCTCTACAATCTTGACATCCGCACCAAAATCTCAGTTTCCTCTTTATTGCAAAGAAAAACTGTGAGAGTGTTTTTGTGAGAAGGTACATATGTTATAATGTCGTAGTGCATAGATGTGAAATGTTGCGGTCATAGATGTGGAATCCGATATCCCAAAAAAAGTGTATCATTCCTGAATCATTTAGAATAGGCACGATATGCATGTGCACTTAACCAAAGCTCCGCTTTCTTCTCTAACAAATCGTGCCTGAAAAATATTAATAATCGAGTTTTACGACAGGATTCCTATTTCTCGTTTCGTGACTCGTGGATTTTAAAGGAGACCCATAACTTCATTCTTGTTATGCAGAAGCGGTGTGTCTGGTTAGGTTGGTGTGTTTCACAACTGTACTCCATCTCCTCCCCAGCAAAAGGATTTACCTGGGTATAATAGTGAAAATATATATATTTCCTTATTCAAATCCATGATTTGGCAAGAAAGTTCTTCTGAGTTTTTATTATTCTCTCTCCCCGTCTGTTTTATTATCTCGGTGAGGTGCCCCTGCGTCAGATCTATGTAATTTCATTCATTTGCTCGTAAAGAAAGAACTTTTGCAAAACTTGTATCGTGTAGTAGTTATCTTTGTGCAGTTCCTTCTTTGTTTCTCCACATTAATCCTCAGTCTGAGTTCTATCTCGTAGGTCGTAGAGTTACATAATCTCGTGTTTTTAAAAAGCTATTTTCCCTTTCTCATTTTTATTGTAGTTTTGTAATGAAATGTTACTTGAGAGTACAACTCTAACATATATTTCCCATTCCTTCTTCGTAAAAGGTTTCGAATGGAATCCAGTTGGCTTTAGAATTTCAAGATTCATCTGATAAAACTTAACAATTGGTTCTTGCCTGTGTTCGTGCCGTTATTTCTTACTAACTTTTTTGCTTACTAATTCTGGCTGTTGTTCGTTTCGTGTTGTTATTGTTATCCTTGTTATTGAACTTGTGAAATACTTACGATTACGCATAATGTGGCTGACAGAATATACGGAACAAATGCATAACCTACGGACCCGAATCAAGCGGCGGAAGGAGGCCCTGAGGAAGTCTCATTTACACGAGACTTCATCATCCTCCTCGAAAAGCTCGTCGGTGGAGGCGGACTGGCAATTTGTGAACTTTAATCCGTGTATGTACGGACCGAGAAAATCTGTTGAGAGTACAGACTCGTCGGGTGGTGGTGGTGCTCTCCCAAATATCTCAACTTCTAATCCAAACATTTCCACAACTGGTGCTCCCTCCGTAAGTTCCATTCCTCTGCCAAGTCAGATCCATAACACGCCACCAACGTCGTTCTCCTCTGCCGAAGATTTCTACGAGTTTCCTACGAGCACCAATTTAAAGCAAATCGTTTCGCCATCGAGCAGCAGCCCGCAACCGGCACAACGTAATAATAATAATGCTCCTCCTGTCGCAAGAGATAGTGAGGGATTAAGCGGGAGAGATCCACTGAAAAACTATCGGAGACGTACCTCCTCTCCGAGGACGAGTATCACCTCTACATTTGACCTTTTGCCGAGTCAAAGCCAAGTTCAAGGCCAGCACAATCATCATCTCCATCTGTGGAAGCAACAATATCATCCTAATCATTCTCCATCGAATGATATCAAATCTAGAAAGCCCCGGCCAGTGAGTGGCTTAGGGCTAGTATCGGTCCCATCCGGGTCCGCTGATTCTGTGGTTACTATTACAAAATCTCATTCCATTTTATCGACTTCTTCCTCCTCATCAACAACCTCTGTGTCCACTTCGGGAGGTTCATCAAACCCCGTTTCTCGGAGTTCCAGTGGATGCACGCCGGCATCCAAGTCAAGATTTTATGTGCCCGCCCCGTCCCGCCCGCCGTTACCCTTGCCAAGGGAGAGCGGACTGACTCGACCGCACTCTTGGAATGCCGAGTCAGGCACGGGCACTCTGGTCATTAATGGCCGTGACATCATTTATGCAAAGAAGGGAAGCAATGCAAGGTACATAACGCCACTCACTAGCTACTCGAACTCACCAAGTGGACAGAACGAAAAGAGGAAACGAAGTTTTCAGAGTGACCAAGTCAACAGGAAAGTGTCGAGTCATTCTAAACCAAACTATGTGTCTCCGAGAATCCCACATCCACCACCAATGCCGTCATACTCGTTGGAGGAGGCTCTGGCAGGTTTTCCTCATTCTAGGGCTTCCACCCAGCAAACACCGTTTCGCAATTCGGCTGTGGGTTCCTTGTGCCTCAGCGTGATGAATAGTCATAGTCATGGATGTATGTGGATTATAGTAATCTAGAATATCTTGTTTTTAATACAATTTTATGCTTACTAAAAAAATTCCTAAAAGTTTTGTTGCCAAAAAAGTAACGGGTCGAGTTGAGGTTTTGCATTGACGTGTATGAATCCTGTGAATGTATCATTGCGTTTAGGATGGCTTTGTGGACTATTTTGTTGGCGTTTTAACTCAAACTTTGCCACTTTGCACGAGATGCAAAAAAAACTGCAGTTTTTGGTAAACTCATTTAAAACTTGGCTACATTCGCAATCGCAATCAAAGTATGATGCAAAGGTATATGATGGAATATGGTATGCTATATATGGCAATCCAAATTGCGTAGTAGTTTTTAGTCCATCCAGAAACTGTTTCGTTTCTACACAATAGGTCACGAGTTCAGCAGACGAGACTAAAACAAGGGGACCGCAGTGGTTTACGAAATTTCTCGCGTTCCCGGCTATTGTTGCTCATTTCAATCTGCTTACTGTACGTATATACTTAATACTTAGTTAGTAGTAACGGGTTTTCTAGTTTTCTACATTTTCTAAGGTACGGCCACCGTCGACAGTGCGGTGATGATACAGTTTAATTCCTTCATTGTGGTTTTAAAAAATGGATCTGGGTCACACACCCGTGCAGATTAGACTTCACGATTTCCTGTGTTCCTCTCGTAAATCATCCCGTTCATGAGAATCCTATTCTTAGAAAACTTTAAGAAAGATGTGCACTATTAATCTCTAACTCCTGTGCAAGCCGTGTTTTACTGGAATTTGTATTGTGTGCTAATCCAAGTTCGTTAATTCTAAGAGTGTCATAATCAGCACTAGTGACATGACATCATACCGACATTGCATGGAACACACACTTCTTACTTATAGGTCAAACCATCATGGTTTGTAATCTGCGAAATGGCAACTTCAAGATTGCTTCACTTGATTGCTTATTCCCATGATATTCCATGATATAACACTCCATTGCATCCTCAATTGTTTACACAAAGTCATCAGTAATGTCATTTCATCACCGCCATAAATGTTCGTTGAGCTGTTTCAGACGAGGACGGGAATAAATTGCAGGAATCCGCATAATGTATATACATCATGTTGGGTGGCATTTCATTCGTTTTAGCACCGCTCCCTGTGATACCTTTTTCAAAGAGTAGCTCACTTTTGATGTCATTATAAACCTGATATTAATGACTTTGTTGACACATTTTGTACTCTCAATTCACGTCCGCTATTTTGCAAGGAGCTCATATTTGTCGTGACTTTATGTCATCTACTTGTATTGCAACCTATGCACATTAGCGAAAATGTCATCTTGAGTAGATTTCATATACCTATATTAAATTTGCTTCCGCTTGGCGCATCATGCTCGCATCATCTAACATCGCATCTAACATGCCGATTTGCAAGGAAGTACAGTACCTACAGTATTTTGCATTTCATATTTTCCGTGTTGGCTGAGGTGCTGTAATGCATATAACCGTATGCCCTATGTGTTAAGTTTTAATTGACTGACTTAATTAGCTCAGAAAACCAGTCGCATAAACCCACTACAACTACTTTGATTTGTGAAAGTGCATAGACTACATCTATTATGCAGGAATGAAATTGGATTAGCATGCCATCGAGGAGTGCTTATTTTGTTTGGATTTCACAGTTAGTTTTCCCTATTTGCATATTGAAACGTATGAGGGAAAAATTATTGTAAATTTTTGCACAAATATTGATAGAGTGCTTGATAGAGCACTATTCAAATTTTACGGGATTGATTGTTTTTGTATAGAGTAGCAAAGACCCGAAAAATTCCGATAGGCGGATCAGTCAACCTTAGGTGGCTATCATTTCGTGTGAAATACAAGTTTCTTGTTTCTCGCCGGACTTCTTCGTCGTCGGCATGTTGCGTATTACAGGGTGATGATGGAGAAACCTGTAATTTTTGTAACAGGCTGATGATAGCATGATTCTAAGTCAATCTGTGATCACCTATTACCAATGTGTTGGTGTGTACTGTACTGTGCACATCTGGCATATATATTGTGAATATTTGCGGCGTACAAAACAAATAGGTACATTCGTACATTTGGCATATTATGCGTATTCATACTCAGCTCCCCAGCGGTTTTCGAGAATTAAAAAATGTCAGCAAACATGAATGTCTTGTTGTAACCAGTTTCTTGAGACCTAATTGACAATTGAATAAATATCTGTTTATTTTTCATTAGGTGATCGACCTTTAACAGGTTCTGGAAGTAGTGGAAGCAACGTGAAAGGCGACAGAAGACCTGACACCGTTAATGAGGAGCGACTGGAAAATGATGGACTCGTGGAAGATGATATGGACCGGTAAGTTTATTTATATTCATATTCAATGAAACTTTATGCCGTGCTCTGATGTAAGCGTTAGGAAACTGCATGTCGTAAATGTAACAAAACTGGTAGTATAAACGGAAAAAACATGTATTGTGGGGTTATGTGATGGAACTGATGGATCAAGATAGAATTTCACTCTTTTCCATGCGGTTTTGTGCACTTCCTTTTACTTATATAAGTTTTCCTGAAATGGGCGATGATTTATATTGAGTTCAGCACGAAAGTGAGAAAACAGTAAATCAACGTTAGCGAAATACTTCGGGGGAGGAAACAAGGAAAGTATACAATGTAAACTAACACATCCAAATCTAATATAAATTTGGAAGTGTAGAAATATTATGTATATGGATGGATGCGATAGTGAATGACTTGTAATAAATTGTAATGATTAAGTAGGCTAGCTGGCGAACCAGCAGCTTTCCAATGATAGTGTGGTCAAGTGGAATGGGAATAACTGGACTATTATAAAGTATGGAAAAATTGCTGTGTATTGTAAGTTAGTGGTTTCGTCTCCAGTTTTTTCTGGAGTGATAATACGCCTTATTAAGCATTCGTAATATTTCCGTTTAACACAAGGTTTTGCCAAGTATATGTATATGTGACACTAGAGGAAAATTGTTTGAGTGCATGTTGGAAATTCCTTATAACTTTGTGGTAAACTGTATCGTAACATTGTTGGCATTGGTAGTTACTTGGCTGTGCAGGACGACATGTTTGCTACATTTCTGTGCATGTATTAACTGTCGATAATGCATATAGACTCAATCCGAGAGCAAAAAATTTCTAAATTTGATTTGTGATTGAAAAATGTTGCACTGTCAAAATGATTCGTACACGGTTTGTCCTCGTGAATATGAAACAACTGAATTGAGTTTATTCAAGTGTTAAGTGAATTCAGCTTAAAATTCTCGTTGATTTTTGTTTGAGGGACGTGTGGATGTGTTTCACACATTTGACTTTCCTTTGTACATGAAATTGTTAGGTGTGCATGAAAATGCGGGTAAAATGTGGAGGTCGTATGTTGGACCTCGGGGTGAACTAGTTCGATCGAAAAGCACACTGTGTAATCATCACCACGTTTGCGAGCGGTATGGACTTGTTTGTGATCAGTTTAAGAGGTATCCTGGTTATCTCACAAGACATAAGTAGGTGTTTTTCTGTTTTCCGTCAAATGCACCGGTCAAAACTGCACGGCAATTTGGAGAGGAGCACACACTGGCATAAAAACTCAACATGCGGCTGTTAGGTAGGTGTATTCTAATGCGAATGATGTTTCGTTTGTTTTCAGTGTGCGGCAAGAACCAAAGAGAGCATCCAATGCAGTAGGACGATCCGAAAGTTGCAAGGAGCCTCAAAGAGTAAGTGACATTGAAAAGACTTGACTGTACCTGTCCGTAATTTGATTATAACTTGTTGGTGACTTTCATTTTAGAAACAGCCACGCGAACGAAGGAAGCATAGTGACCCTAACTTAACCTCTAAGTCAAGGTAAGGTGAAATTTCCTTCTTTTTTCTTCATTTACTCCGATGACCTTACTGCTTCCAACCGGATGGACCATTGTCCCTGTAACTCATTAGCTCTTCCATGAAATCACAAAGATGACCCAGTTTGGGTGTTCCATGATGGCCAAAAAGCGCTGAATCGCTTTCTGCGTTGTAGACAAACGGGTGCCAGGCCAGTGTAGTATATTTTTTCTATCGGGTTACAATTTTTCTAGTAGTATTCTAGAAAAAACTAGGCCTTTTTTCTGTTTACCATCCTACCGCCACTTCGGGTTAAGTTTATAATGGATCCAATGACTGAGTGAGAGCTAATTTTCCCTGGAGCGACTGGGAAAAGGTTGTATAATGTAACGTGTGTCGATGAAAATGGTGGGAGCGTCGTGCATCCATATTGTGCGGCGGCTTCCCAAAGCTTTGTTCCAAGGCAGTGTATATTCGAGAGAGAAGAAAGGAAGCACTGATAATTGATGTGTTATTAGCTCACTGCTAAAGTTGGTGTGGGTGTAAGTTACATTCTGCAGTCATCCCAGAATGTGATGTGTGTGTAGTGATGATGATGATGATGAGTGGCCTAGTTCCGGGCAACCTTGCGGAAAAATACACTCTTGGAGTAGCAATAATCATTCTCATTATCGGACTTTGATGATACGTACTGTTGACGTTCCTGTTTGCATGTAAAAATGACAAGGAACTTGGAATGGAACACCGAGAGCTAATGCACAGAATCTTATTCTTTCATAAGGGCATGTTAAAATGACTTTGCAGAGGCTTCTTGTTCTAAGGATATGGCGCCAGCTTGTCAGTCTCCTTCCACTTACCTTCCCCTTTCGCCCGGGTTCTGACATTTGTTTGCTCATCCGTTGCACTAAGAACATACTTTTTCGAATGATAGTTTAACATTATATGAGCTCCTATTCTGCTGATTAGGTGACTATCCATATAGCGGTATCGATATTACATGTGTAAGTACTAAGTACGTACCTCGTTTCATTCAGTAAGTCTATAAAGATGATCAATATGGAGGTGGAATCCAGTGTACAGGTAGAGTTTAAATGTCACGTCATCATTTATCCATCCATATATACCTAGGCTCATTCCTAGACATGTCTTCATCTATGACATGACATATACATACCTAGGCAAACGTGCCTAAATTGTAAAGTTCGCTCATTTATTCCTTTTCCTCTGCATCCGTTTCCATTACACTATACTCATCGTTTCCATTTTGCACGACAGAACAGGTGCAGTTTTATCCTATTCGCTTTTAAATACCACTTCCCAGATCAGTTTACAAACCGATTCAATATATAGTTTGTTCTTAATTTGACATAAAAATCCCAGCAGTGTTTTGGTATGTGATTATGATGTATCAGTTACAGCGTCATTTGAAATATCGGTGTACATAAAATGTGCAATTTTTTAACATCGTATTATTCGGAACTAGTGCATTGTAGAAGTGGGCTGGTTTCAATAATGTTGATGTGCCAAGAAGGAAATACATTTTTATAACCGAACAGAGATGTGCACACGGCTGAGCTTGTAAAATCAAGTTCACGAGGGTTTGATACAGTCATTTTTTCTCAAAGATGGATTTTCAGTGTCACGTGGCACTCAAAAAGTGAAAACCTCTCGGAATTCTCTTTGAACTGTTGACTTTTAAAAGATCGAGGGCGCCGGATAAAGGAAATCATGGTGGCGATTTTGCATTATTATGGGATTTGAATCTCATTGCTGAAGCTTTTTTGGGTTCGTGTGCATCCTCCTATTGTTGCTCGTGTTGTAAATAGTAGTCTTTTTGGGTGGTATAAATGAGGGAAGAGATTTGCTGTCCCCACTACCCTACCCGCCACTCTAGAAATACGATCACCATTACTGTATCACTTTCCATGACAAAAAAAGGTCGCAAGCTGGAAATCTCTGTGCATATTTTTCATGCTATTATTGCTACTCAAACTTGGTCATACAGCTGCTCATAGTTTAGCTTTTCGTAATCAGCAATTCAATCAGTGTGTCGGGAAGGAAGCTCACAAGTTGGAAGTGATGACGGGATTCTTCGTAGGTTTTTATCGCCTAAATCAATACTTGCGTGCTGTAAGATAATAAAAGAAGTGTGCTTATGCTTTCAGGCTCGGCTTTTGCGGAAGCACGTTCGCCTTTGACTAGCTCATCAGTCTTTTGAGGTGTTGAAGCTTCATGCTTAATGATGCCAATGAACCTATAGTTGACTAGTGGTCATGCAAATCAAACTTATAACTACACGAGTCAGCTATTTATTTAGGTTGTAGTGTCCAAAGTAGAACTTTGCGAAAGCCTTAGCCTAAAGGGCAGCCCTAAAGCCTTAGCATTGGACAGTTTGGGAATATTTTGAATTGTCTCAAGTAGAGTAATATTAATTTGCTGAGATTCCATATTCTAAAGTGCGGAGGTGGTACAAACCAAGGAAATATTATTATTATTACGTGCATGTGTCATTTTCCCCGTGCTTCCACAAGCATATAAAAGCAGTCATGAGTGAAACGATTATATAAAACATTCCGTAATGTAGCCTTAGCACTTTAGCATTATTAGACAGTTTGGGAATATTTTGAATTGTCTCAAGTAGAGTAATATTAAATTGCTGAGATTCCACTTAGTCCAGATTGTAAAATCTCATCCTCCCTCCCTGCACCTTCGAAAGTGCGGAGGTGGTACAAACCAAGGAAATATTATTATTATTACGTGCATGTGTCATTTTCCCCGTGCTTCCACAAGCATATAAAAGCAGTCATGAGTGAAACGATTATATCTCCAAATTGTTGACTTTTTTGATACACGCTGAAAAAATTTGCACATGCTATCATCAATGCGCACATGTACTTCCTACGACAATTTCCTCCGTCTATCTCCGTATATGCTTCCCGTGATGTTGTGTGGCGCCTCCTCATCAAAAAATACATGATATCCCTCGTCCCGTATATATGCCATCACTTGTAGGATGTTTTAATTCGGTGTGTAAAATATTAGCACGAAACCCAAGAAACAAGGTGTATATATATTATATGCATCGCGTGGAAATCCTGTTCCTCTCGAAACAGTTTTCATTTCCTCTCAGTACACCTCGCGCGCATTGTCAACCTTTACTACGGAATGCATCGTCACAGTTTCGAACATGCTCATGTATTTTTACTCCGTACAGTTACAATCCTGCTGAAGGCCGGCTCCTCACTTAATTCAGTAAATGAAGAAAACAAAGTTGAGACACGGTATTTGGTGCACCCGGAATGAATAATGTCTCATCTCGTGGATGGAGCCTGAGGTGAAATAAATTAAATAGTCAGTCTCAAAATCTACGTTCACATCTTATTCTCATTATTTTTGCATTATACACCCTCCCGAATCCCGATATATATTTTTCCTGACGAACTACGTATTCACGTCGCCCCAGTTATAATGACGCAGTTTGGTAGGTCCGTAAGCCAGGTTTGTGCAAGCAGATGACCACGGGAAGAATAGGTGCTAAATGATAAAAGACACGCCATTGGGGTTAACTAGCAGGAAAATGGTAGTAAGGAAGTAATGATGATATTACGAGCAATCGTCATAATATATAGTATCACCTACGATGGCATCCATGCCACCGGGTTTGTTGGTAGTCAGTCAGTGATTATATTCTCTGTACTTTCGAGCATTTTATGTGCCACGGTTCTCTGAATGAAGTCCAGACCAGACGAACGTGCCGTTGTACGTAGTCAGTTGATAGCGTAACGAGAATGTTCATAAATCTTTTCTCGTTTCCTTCTCCACCAACCTCCTCAACTATTTTCCACTATCTATTACCAGATTAGAGTTGGAAAACATAACTGTTACTCCGATGCCCGAGGAGTTGGCGTTGTCACGAGAAAGCCCGTATTTCACATGGCATATAATGGTGCATTTCGTATAATAGGATAATGTTGTGGCATTACGCAGGTTTTTTCTTCGTTTGTGTATTTTATCTTTATGTGTTTCTTGTGCGAGTCTAGCTTCCCCACCAGAGTCCGAATATTTTTTTATTCTATTCGACTGAAAGCATTTTCACCAGTTTTCGTGTAACACAACGTTTTTCATTGGCTCATATCAACATCAGCTTTAGCGTTCATTCTGTCTCTGGCTTCTGTTTTCGCCCTGTCTCACTCCACTCCTCGAAGATTCAGGTTCCACTCTTTGGCCAATTTTTTTCCGCTTTGCCGTGTGTGTGCGGTGGTGTTATGCATGTGGTGATGGTCTGTGGCACGTTTTCTCACTTGTTATTACTAAAATCAACTCATTTACGCCCATTCCCAGTCACACAAATCCCATTACCCAGGGACTACAGTGAGCAGGCACCTTTTTCTCTTGTTTCATCTCTTGAGATCAACCGTGGGGTTGGTTTGACTTTGATCAGATCAGATTAGACGAATAGTGTGCAAACATCTGGGAGCTTCTGCACCACCTCACAAGTGAACAAACGAGAGCAGTTTTACAATTCAGGAGAAAATTCCTCGAGTGCCAGGAAAGTCGGTGAGAATTCTCTGAAACATTTTTTTCTTCTTCGTTTCGAGTGCATTCATGTGAGGAGAGCCTCGTTGATTTCCCCGATTTTACCTGGTGTCTTCTTCAACTTTCACGCTATTCATTTGGGAACATAGCATCCCCTTCTTTCTCTGAGGACGTGTGAATCCGTGGTTGTGAAAAGCGCGAATACCTATCCTTCCACCGGGCGAAGAATGACATCGAGTAGCTCCATAATACAGAATGGAAGTGAATCCGAGTTTTCCTTTGATAGAAGCACCCTCCAAAATATCTCCAGGGATAGTGTTCAGATTGAAAAAGTTCGCTTTTCCCAAATTCCAAACTTGATATTGGTTTTATATACGAAAATCTGTTTTCCAGGCGAGAATGCTCGCTTTTGAGAATCAAGTTATGGAGTGCTGCTATTGTGATTGTGATACCATAAACAGTAATATACAATAATAAAACAAGACACCACTTTTTGTTTAGAGCTAGAGCTCCATAATCATTTGTTTCTTTGGGGTTTTCATTTCATTGTTCACCGGGCGGATGAAGTGCTCTCGTGGAATGGCTTCCTCTCAAAATAGTACACACTGTAGTAATACACACCCAGTCGTGACCCACTTATAATTTAGGATTGGGAAATACAGACTAGGACTCCCTGATTGTGTGAATTCCTCCATATGTTTGATCTGACCACTATATTTTCAAGCCCTGCCTGCTCGTTTTCTTCATGTATCTCAAAAGGGCTGTAAATTATTCATGAAACTTGATATCTTCCAATAAACATGTATCCTGCTTGGATACGAAATAGTTTGAGAATTGGCCATTTCTGCTCACCATGAATTTGATCTCTATGTAATTCCGAGAATCTAAGGTGGTTACATTGGATTTGGCATTGCTCATTCGTTCCTCAAGAAATTTCATGGGCATTATGGATAACACCGCAGCCGTGGAAGAATATTCTTCATCAGATCGACGCAGTTTCTCAGAAAGGTAGATTTGTCTCGTATTTTAATGATAACATGTGAATGGTTTAATGCTACCCATGTAAATGTCGTCAAAAGAGAAGGATAATTCGCTTTCCCCCGCCGTTATGCCTGCATTCACCCGAATTTCATTCATTAGATGAGTCTCACAAGGGGTCTTTTTTCAATGAATATCTTGTATTTTTTCTGGCATCGGAAGTGATGGGTGTGACGTATGGAGTCTCTTTATCTCTCACTCATAGCACTATCCTCATAGAAAGAAAGGTGAAAGGTGTGCTAAAAATTTATGCATGTTCAATAATATGTATTTTCCCGTATACTCTATTATCATTGAATCAAAAAATCCCTGTAATCATATACTCTGGCGCATCGTATATCCCTCCAAATTCACGCTTCGTTGGCAAAGGAAAACATGTGTAGTGTAGTTTATGTGTGACGACGTATTTCACTCCGTCGTCCCTGTTGTTACTCTGAAATGTCTCATTCTTTGTCCCAAGATGTATTGGCAATGATCCCTCGATTTTTTTCTAAACGATATGAGCGTGCATTCGGTTTGCAAAATGACATTCTATTTTTAAGCTTGTGGCCAATGTTATGTTATGGTTATCATTTGCAGCATTTCATATCAACATCACTTTTCTACTCCAAAAAATTCAGAGGTTCCGTTCCTGGTGGCAAAACCAACAACCATAATATATGTGGATGGTTCTACTTTACGAAAGAAATGTATGCTGGGTTTTATAGTTTACTGCCTTTGTAAAATGTCATTTCCCTAAGCACTCTCCCGAGTCAATAATTCCCCTCAAGGTTGCTACTTGGCAAGTGAAGACATGTCATGCCTTCCTGCCGACGAGAGACAAGTTCGTCAAAGGAAACAGGACATAATCCACCGAGTCGGAGACTCCTTCAAATAACAGTTAACGTACCTCAAAAAATATTAATTTTCAGGAGAAAACGGCTGGAAGGAGCCGTTTCACTTGTAGTTTTGGATCCGATATCCTGTCCAAAAAACTTTCAAGCGGTATGTTTGTTAGGTAAAAGTGGTGTCAATTTGTGAGCTCCGTGTTGTAGGGGTGGTGGCATGTGTGGCCGCAGCTGCTTCCTCTCAAAGAGGGAGTGTTGTTTCGGGAAAACGTACATAGGTCATGACTAGTGACAGTTTACTGGATACGACTTGTCTTTTCCAATCTTTTCGCTATCATTTCTGTTCAATTTCAATAGCCGCTTCAATTGATTCCGATCTGGAATTGGATCTCTGAAAAAAACTGTTCTCAGAAAGAAACCTATTTCACCGAGACAATAGTCGAGCCATGCAAAAAAGTTTTTGTTCGTTTTTCCAGAGGAAAACCATTTACCTCACGGATTTGTATTCCAGGGATAAAAGTCGTCATTATATCAATGTTCGTGATATTACTTTGTAGTACCCTAAGCCTCTAAAGTGACGGAGGAATAGTAATGGATCCATTTTGGACTTCGAGCAGGTGTGTGCCAGCTACCGCCAATGCAATCTCCATTTGAATAAATTAAGTTTGTTCTTATACCTAGTCCTATCCTAGAGTTTATGGTATCCATATTAAATTCCCTAATTTATAAAGAACAATATTTCAAGAAAACGAAGTAAGTAGGTAATAATACATTTCGTTTTGAAATCCGACTTGTTCATATACCATTTCCTACCAAAAACAAGAAAACATAGCTAGGCTATATAGCGTTTTTTTGTGCCGTGGTGTTATATTTCGTCCTGCAGATGAGCAGAACTTTTTTATGAGCATTTTTACAACATGTTTGTTTATCTCAACCAGACACAAGAATTGTCTGTGCTCATTTCACCACCATAATATTCAGATTTCTTGTTCAATTTTTTTCGTTAATGCACCACGTTTTTATCTACGAGCAGCGTAATTCACTTGAAGAAGTGGATGTGTGATACGGAGTTGGGAAATCCCATTTTCCTTTGTTAGAGTCCTTGCCTTGGGCTAAGAAAGCTTATAATGGGATCCAGTGTTCCTCCACATAAGAACGAATTGTAAGAGTTTTATTACAAAATTCATTGTTTCTTGTGGGTAGTGTATTGGGAAACGTGTACGGAAACGTGGTAAGTTCTTGGGGAAAGTAGAAAATCGGAGGAGAATGATATAACTAGAATCCAGAATTGAGAGCGTTATCCCATCCAATCCAAGTGTAGGGTTTTTATAAAGCATAGTGATCTATGAAAACATAACTGGGAAGGGGTGCGATCTCTGGGGAAAGGTGGATCCGTGGATCCGCACCGGGTTTTCGTATAAAGAACGGATGTAGGTATAGTTCTAGTGTAATCTAGTTCTCTCCTACGTTCCCATAATGAGTTAGTTGATGTAAAAGGGAGGAAAGTAATTTGGGGAAAATGAATGAGTTTGTAAAAAGAAGGATGGCAAACTCACCTCGGATAATCAACGGGAGGGAGTGAATGAGAGCCAAAGGGTGTAGACAATAACGTGTAATATCCCCCATCTGTATTTTCCAAGCGAGTAAAATGAATCCCATAACCAGACAAGAGAAAAATGTACTGTGCACCCCTCCAAATTGAAGTGTTCCTGTGGAGAGCTGGGGTCGACGAAAAAAGTAGGAAGAAATGAAAGGTTTGGAATCAGAAATGTTATCATTACGGCCAAGGTATTGGTTACGGCTGGATTCAGGAGTTGAAGTGGCTTCTGAAAGAGAATCCATGTATATCAATCTTTATAGCGGTTTAGCGTTCTCTTTCAACTACTTTCACTTCACTCCCATGTTCGATCCAAAACGGCTCAACATTTGTACACATCTTGCTTTCTGCATAAAGCTGGTGATACACTCACATTGCGTACGGCATGGTACCCCCGTTTTCTATCCATTTCATGTACTTTCGGAAGAGGGAGGGAGTCCGGGTGTGTCACAAGACAGGGGTTATCGTCGCGGTGGGAGTTCGTAACTGAGGTTGTTACTTTTTTGTTTTCTTGACAGAATTCTTATTCTATGGTGTGAAAAAGTGTGAGCGAGCATCCCACGCATATTTGTGGCGTTAGTCATCTACGAATTCCCGATCAGAGATAGACAGGTGTAATATGTAATATTGTAAATTGAAATCATCTCTTGAAGCTGAGATTGATGAAGCGAGCATGCAGGGAATTTGAACATCACGTGATGTTGAGTCACTCCTTTAAAATACATTATTTACTTTAAAATCTTCACGCAGTTGGCAGTGGCACGGCATTCACCAAGAGGTTTAGCGTGAAATGAATGCAATTCTGGGATGTTTGATGTAAGTGTTGTCAATAATGAAAAAAATTGCTTGAAACTGTTTGGCACTTGCACAACCCCAGTAGACTTTTGTTTGTCTTCAATTATTGTACTAAACTGTCTACTTGACTGACACAGTTTACAAAAAAAGTTAAGAAAGAGAGTGCGTTATTATCACATTTTCGGTTCTCCACCATTTATCACAGCTTTCGATTTTTGACGGGGTTGTACTCATCCTACCGGTAATGACCGTGAAGACAGACACGGAAATTGTATGCCATGCCATGAGACGACGTAAATAGCGAGAAATGAGAAAATGACTTTTTATTTTACACAATATCCAGCGTGTGATATAATACAAAGACAGAGACTGCATTACATTCAAAACGCCACTACTGTAAATCACACCAATTCATTATAAATTCACTACTCCCTTTTCCTGAATCCAACTTCCATAATCCGGGAAAAGTCGGGGATGAAGTATTTCATAAGTAATTTGGTAATTAGTCACTTGCATCTCATATTCTCGTTTGTATAATTAATGTATAAAATTTTAGCGTTGTTTACAACGCGGAAGTAAACTTGGCATAATATGTAGCCATTGTTTATTGTGGCATCACTTCTGAACCCCATGTTTTTACATGTTTACACCATATTATGCTCCATCATGTCATGTCACTTGGCGTATGCATGAATGCGTACTGCGTAGTAAGTAGGAAGACGTTTTCTGAGAAACTTGATCATGTTGTGCACAACATTCAGTAGAATATCATTAAATGTTCGTTAGCTAATTTGAACAGAAGTGTTTTATATAAACAATGGGGATTCTGGAGTTTCTACTCGTTCCTCTATGCCAGATTATACATACACCTTCCATGAGAAATCCCCACTTCCGCTTTCTCCTTCTCCCAAAGAAAACGCATGCATAATGTATGTGACGTCGTTTACAGCTGTTTTAAATGTATACCTCCTCCTCCTCTATTCATTTGTATGTTGTTCTCGTATATAATCTCCCGTTGGCATCATCATAAAAATTCACATTACTTACGTGTACTCTCATTACAAGCACGTTTACCCGTTTACGTTTTCCAAAAAAGGGGAAGTCAAATGACAATGCTATTGGAGTGAATAAGAAAAAGAGACTGGATGTGTGGGGCAGATGTTGAAAGAAAGCTTTTACGTGTGAAGCACATCGGCTTCCCGTAAAAGTCAAATAAATTTTCTTAAAGTTGAGCGTTCAACTGGATCCATAGAGTTAATGGTGGGTGCAAGTATACAGTGTATTCACAAGGGATTTTTAGAATGTAGTTTTTCTTTGTATTTATACAGCCCAAGGTTACATTAAAAGTATAATGCTGGAAGTCTATATCACACATTGAAATGTCTCATTTACTCCACCCTTCAATTTTTCTAAGTGCTGTGTTGCATATCGTCTTTTCCAGATATCATATCTGTCTGGCATTCTTTCTTTCCCCGTCTAAAAGTTCCGTTTTTTGTTCACCATTGAGTCTGTCCCGGTTGAATTATTCTTGTCAGGAAAAAATAGTCTGGAAATCAAATGGCCTGTCTGCCTTTTGTTGCTGCCATCCCTTTTGATAGCGTTGTGAACGAAAAACTTTTATGGCATTGATTTGTACACAAGTCAAACGCAAAAGTCCATTTTAGGATCAGATATAGGGTGAAATCGTGGCAGATTTTTTTTTGGCATTTTGTTTGCGCATGGGATAAAAGTTTTTTCGCTTTTGTTCGACATTAGTTTTCACCACTCGAGTATGACTTGAAAGTTTTGGAGGAAACATGATGAAACTCTTTTACTTTGTTAGCTTGTCCATGGTTTTGGTAACATGTAATGGATCATGGCGTGGTTCATGGTCACAATAATGGTAGGTATAATCAGCAGATAGATAATTCTCAATACTCTTTGGTACGCATTGTATGCAAATAAATATTTTGGTAATAAGTTATTAAAATATTTTGGATGGATGATAGTTTTTGCATAGCATCATTTTTAAAGTATGCAGATGCGCCAGATGCTTACTAACAAGGTTTGTGCCTTGTGCCCGTCAAATGGGGTCTTGAGTAAACTGTCAAAGATCTCGCAATTTATTTTAGTAGTTGTTAGTAAACTTGTAAACGGTACAATGGAGGAGTCAGAAAGTTCGACGTTTGATCTCGAGATTAACAGTGATTCAGAGTCAGAGCTTGATTTTGTGTTTGTTCTGAAGCAGTAAGGAGCTAACTGTGTGATTTTTTTATGTCTTATGTTGTTAAGCATTTAACGGTTTTTTATGTTTGTTCTAGTGATGTCGATCTCGATAATCAGCGTCATTTATCGGATGCCAACAACTCTGGAAGTTCCTCCAATTCCAGTTTGTCTGCAAGGTTGGTTATCCATCCAAGTATTTAATATTAACGATCATCATGGTCGCACAATTCATTTTCATTGTTCATTTATTTCGGTGATTCACAGAAGTCTGGACAGCCCAAATACCTCATCGTTAGAATTGGTTGCCCAATCAGTGTCGTCCTCCTCCCTTCGTGGTCGTGAATCTGAAACTCCCGACCACTCTACCGTACGTCATTCCGAAGTCATTAACGATTCCTCCCCTGGATGGGATGGAGATAGTGATATCGAAATCGAGCAGGACCCTCCTGACTGGACTAAGGATGTTCCAGAGGAAACTCTCAGCCGACTGGATCGGCTGGAGAAGAAGAGACAAGAAGTTCTTAATGGTACGAAAAAGTTATGACAGCAGAGGCATAGTCAGACTCAAATTTAGTTTCTTATATCCGTTGTCATTCCTTGATCATATCTTTTTCCGCAGAACTTTTCCACACGGAAAGATTGTATGTTCGTAAGCTGAAGATAATGGACCGTCTTTTTTACCGACCGATGAAAAATCAACAATACTTATCCCCCGATTTAATCAACATGCTGTTTCCCAATTTGGAGGAAGTTTTAGATATCCATGATACGTTAAACGCGGACTTTAAACGGAAGCGAAGTGAAAGTCCCGTAGTTGGTGATATTGGCCCGGTGCTGTTGGAAGTGGTACGCTATAATGAATTAATGATAATGGATAATGGATAATGAATTAATCACTGGGTAATAATTAACAGTTTGACGGAGAGCGAGGAGAACACCTCAAGCAAGCTGCTGCCAAATTTTGTTCACGACAGCAAATTGGTTTGGAGCAGTTGAGGGATAGGAGAAAGCGGGATGTGAAATTCCACGCATTCTTAACAGAGGCGGAGTCTGACCCGGTGTGTCGCCGTCTTGGAATCAAGGACATGATTCCAACGGTCATGCAACGGCTTACCAAATATCCTCTTTTGTTTGAAAGCTTGTGTAACTGCACAGCTGCTGATTCCACTGAGTACAAAAATCTCCAGAGAGCTTTGGAGTTGAGTAAAGGCATCCTTTGTAACGTCAATTATGCCAAGAAGGAAGCTGAGGATAAAGAAAGGCTGCAAGAAATTCAAAAAAGGTTGGACAAATCCTTTTTCGAGAAAGGAAACGAACGGACAGATCACAACTTTAATGACCTTAGGGTAATCCTTACTTAATTACAAGAATATTAAGGATATCAAGAATGTCTTAAGTTGAATCTCACTTTTATATTTGGTTATGTTATTTTGTTTTGTCGTTTCTCTAGAATTTTGACTTTACGAAGCATAAACTAATATACAATGGGTCGCTAATATGGAGAATAAATAAATCAAGAGGGGACAGGTTTAAAGCGGAACACCAAGAGGTGCTCCTCGTACTTTTGGAAGATATGATTGTCTTGCTGTTGAAAGTGGATGACCGATACGTGCTAAAAATGCATAATATTGGGTCTGGAAAAGCTGATCGAAATCCAGCCAAGCCTACGATTAAACTCAGTACTCTACATGCTACACGTGTTGCTGCTGGTACAAAAAAATAATAAATAAAGGAATTTAAGCAGAGTTCGAAAAGTGGAGACTGTACTTATGAAATGTACTTGTTGTATTCGCAGATAAACGAGCGTTCTATCTTCTTTCTAAGACATCTCCCATCCCTTACATGTTCGAGTTGGTATGCACTACTACAGAAGAAAGGACGATGTAAGTGTCTTGTTTGAGCTACTAAATATACCTATGTATTGTATTGTTCCATCATTGACAAATATTTCATTCATTGCCAATATGCATTTTTACTCACAAGAAGACTTGAGAAGTATATGCATATTAAAGGAGCGCTCACTGTCCGCGGCCCGCCCACGAGACAGGATGCTCATGTTTTGTGCTAATGACGAAGTTTCTCTACTGGCTGCATTTTGCATTCGAAGCGGTGTGATTGATGAAAAATGCCAATCTTGTTCCATGTTCTTTCACGTATACATTTACACAATCACACTACTCCACTCATAATTACATAATTCGAAGTTTAGAATATTCATTAGAATACGTTTAGAAATCTCTTGTCCATATTCATAGAGTTAGAGTTAAAGCTCATCTACATATGTGGCTTGAGCAAGCACTTGCTTGATCCAAGTAAGCTTGATGGACAGGTGTAGACGGTTCTTACTTGAACTCCGGGTTACTTGAGCAAGCGTAGCTTACTTAAGCATACGCATATTACCATATTACGTCCAGATAATAATGTCAATCTGGAGAAGATTATGACGACATAGACGATAAAGAAATATATGGAGGATTGTCATAAGTAGTACAGGAAGACAGGGAGTAGTTCCTCAAAAATAACAGTTCTATTAATATCTAAAACGGTGAAACAGCGATCTCTCGCTCCCTAACTTTCTTCTTTGTGGGATTTTCTGGATATATCTAGACGCAATGTATTGCTATAGCGTGTTACGTGACGTGTTCCAAAATCCGAGCATATTCTCTCCTCTTCACACTTTGGACCACATTATCATTGGGCAAACTTTCTCAGTTGGCTGGTGAGTCAGCGAGACTGTTTGTTGACTGGTCGCCGCGTTTAAATCGTTAAAACTAAAATTTCGGTTGCGAATATTTTTCTTAGAGAACACGACGAAAATCTTGGCAGATGTGAGTGTTCGCAAGAAGTCTATCTTGTGCACGTGTCGGTATTCCTCGATGTGATCGCATTGTGCATATTTGCCTTTGAGCGTCGTGTCCCAGATCAGTTCGCATTCCGCGTTGTGCTGCATGGTTTTATGGAATGATTTCCTTTCCTCTGCATTCATAATAATAGTATCTCGTTTGGAAATTACGAAGCACTACTGCGTTAGACACTGGGAATCAATTGTTGATATTTATAATAGTTGATACTCATTCAGTCGTGAAATATCTAGTGACACAAATTTCATATTCATTAAAGTGTTGCACTTTGATCAAGCATGATCGCATGAGCATCATCAACTTTTTCATCATGTCTTCACCAAATTCTCTAAAAAACGTGTTTAACGGTGTTCATAATCAGGCTAGCAGGTATTTTGTGTCTGCTGTAAGTGTTAGAGTCCAACTTCTTGGCAGTTACGTGTATGTAATCCGGTTTGGTTTTCTACTTTTTAGATGGCTTCAGCACATTACGAAAGCAGCGGATGATTACAAAAGCCGACAAGACGCGACTAGACGAAGTGAACTTCACCCAATTAGTAACATTCCACCTTCGGTTTCCGAGTCCGAAGACAGGAGCAAAGAGTAAGTTTACATTTAATATTTTCCTATTCCCATAGATAACAAACCACCCTATATCTATGTATGTTTATCACATACCTACATATATGTTCTACCATGTCCTATTCCAAACATCAATTAGTCATACCAAGGGAAATCAGGGGTTTTGCATTTCAAAAAAAGTGGGAACACCTTCCCTGAAAACGTGCCTGACACCCAATTTCTTGTACCGATTAGAAGAAGAAAAGGTCTATCTTCATCAATTACAGGGACGCTTTTATACCTAATCTTCCTAGAAATGATGAACCAATCGAGTTGGAACATTGCCATGTTTGCTATTTGCTCTGGCAGTTATATTCAGAAATT
>JAANSN010000641.1:27616-50723 GCA_036850665.1 Dicranocentrus wangi
CTGACAGGCAGTCTTTTAATACAGATGGAAGACATGATTTAAACCAATAGATTAACAGAAAGGGAAAGACTCGTAGCTTATATTAGCAAGGATGGAAAGTGAAGAGGAATGTTTATTTGAGAGTGGGAGGCTAATTTTTAAAGTCCAGAATTTCAGCAGAAATTGAAAAACTGTGAAGTCATGAAGAACATGATAAATATCTTGAATGCCTCCATTTCTTGCCTTATGTTGAGTATTTATGTTGACCTTGAATTTGAATTTGATCCACAATACTATTTATTGATATTTTCAGATCGGGCGAAGTCACTGATACCAACGGTCAAGAAACCAGTGATCAGTCAACGTCAGACTCTGCAACGCAACAGTCTTTTAATACAGATGGAAGACATGATTTAAACCAATAGATTAACAGAAAGGGAAAGACTCGTAGCTTATATTAGCAAGGATGGAAAGTGAAAAGGAATGCTTGATAAATATCTTGAATGCCTCCATTTCTTGCCTTATGCCTTATTTCTTGAGTATTTATGTTAACCTTGAATTTGAATTTGATCCACAATACTATTTATTGATATTTTCAGATCGGGCGAAGTCACTGATACCAACGGTCAAGAAACCAGTGATCAGTCAACGTCAGACTCTGCAACGCAACAGGAGCCTAGTGCCAGTAAATCCGTTCAAAAGGATTCAAGTCCAACTCCAGACAATCCAAGTGGAGGAGCTGAGAGTCCACCTCAATCCCCTGAGAAGGGAGTGGCAGGTAAATAATGCCGTTTAATCCGAGATTGAAAACCAAAACATTTCTTCGCTTTGACTCTTGCCAAAAATAATAACTAGTGACAAATATCCAGTGAGTTCTATCTAACTGTGCAACTGTGCATGTCCACCGTTGACAATACATTTTACAACGTATATCCTGTCAAACCACACTTTACTTGAAATCCACAAACACAAAAGTCGGGGTAGTTTTTTAGAACAAAGTTTCTTAAATCTTTTACTCTTCCTCTTCCTTTCGAAAGTAGTTGGGAAACAGCGGATTTGAAAAGGGTGCTTATAGTTGCATTGGCATTAGTAGCTAAAATTGAATTTTGTATGGATAAAGTATTTCCTCGTCCATGTTTAGGTGATGGAAATCTAGGAGCTAAGGAGGCACAATCTGTCTCTGCATCACCAAGTCCTGCACGTCGTAAGCAGGGGGAGTTTTTGCGAGTTACGGAAAGCTCACCTCTGATCGATCCTTCAGAGGTGGTGATTGAAACGACAGAAGTTCACTTTGCAAAAATAATCGTTTCTCCATATGGTACATATGTCTATTCACACACATATGTCTAATACAAATAACTTGTGCCTACTATTTTTACTAGTGCCTAGTTTTGCCTAGTTTTTTTTTATTTCTACTATTATAACGTGTTTAAAATAGTCGTGTAGTTGTAGTGGTTATATTATGCTCTAACTGCTTTGTCAATACTTTCACTCAAGTATAAATACGTTTTTATTTGCGTACCTCATTTTTCAAGCCAGTATGTAATTTGAACTACAGCTTTGATATTCCGTATTGCAGAGGAGCTGAAAAGAGCAGATTCAAAGATTCAAATGGCTTTCGAGGAAAAGCTGCAACTTATTTCCAAAATGTGCCACATTCCATGCGAAACAGCGGAAAAAGCAGGAGAATCATCAGATGCTACGGCGGATTCTAATAAACCAAAGGATGCCAAAGATTTAGTTGCTGCTTGTATACATCAAGGTATGCATACGACACGACATATACATAAATAAAAAAATAAACGTATGCATATATTTTTAATTTTATTGTAACAGTGGATCAACTCGGTCGGCTTATTGCAACGCAAAAGTTAACTAGTGAAAATATCCAACTACAAAAGGAGCAACTGAGCATTCACAAAGTTTTAAATAGTCTGCTGGCACAACTTTTGGTAAGGGAACAACTTTCTCGAAATCGATATTAAAGGATGCCAATTATAGAAATCGGTCTAAACCATGTCCAAACTATCCTAATTTAGAGTGAAGTCCACAGAAAGGATGAAGATCTGGAGTTAAGACGTCAAGAACTGCATCGGGTCCGCGAGCAAAATCACGGCTATCAGGAACGGTTACAAGCCAAGACAAAAGCAGAGACGTCCTTAGTCAGTCCAGGTCGTAGTCCTACGCATTCCCGACCGAACAGCTTTGTTTCCCTCTCCTCCTCTTCAGATCATCATGACTTTCCTGGTCAAGATGACGAAACAGGTGAAAAGACTTATACAACTCACACTTCAATGATTTCTTAATTACTCGTGAAACCCATATTCTAACTGCATGTTAAATACTATTGTCTGTCTACTTGTTATCTGTGCTAACGTGTACACGTGGGTCGTGTTCTTGTTTGTCTGATTTAAAGCAGAGTAAGTTTTTGAACTCGTTCAGAGTAGTCGTATCCCCGTAGTTTGCAAGAGTTGCATTTGTAAACTAGATACAAGTTTCAGAATAATACACGATACTGAGTAGTTTTAGTTTCAGTGTTTGGTTTCATTTTTTTTACTGACAATTGAGTGTGCTAATCCGCCGTGTGTGTTGGTTGTTTGTTTGTTTGACCATCTAGAAGTTGTGGCGAAAGCTCCCTTGAAGCAGCAATTATCCGCTCCTGTAGCTTCCTCCAGTTCTAACAGCACGAGTCCTCCTCCCACCAACCCTGGCGATGCAGGGTCTGCTTGTGATAAGGTTGCCGAGACTCAGAAGGGGGAACCCTCGAGGACCCCGTCCAGTTGTCAAAAGGGCCATCACCATCTAGCAAGCGAGTTGGCACACGAAGTGAGTCCTATCTGTTGTTAGTTATTAACACATGTACGTAGATATGTCCTGTCCATTACTGTGCTGCATAAACATGTCATTTTTGTCAAGCACTTTGTTGTATTTTGCACTCCACTGCCACATACTGTATTATACGATACGATACTATTGATATTGATGTTCTTGACCATGTCCTTGATATTTGTAGGTATATGCTGACGCACTTGAGAATGTGGTGACAACCGACTGGGATTCCGGAATTGAAACCAACCGTGAATCCACAGAAACCGAAGTTGTAGCTCCAACAAATGAAATTTGTCAGCAACAGCCAGAGGGATCTGGCGAGCAACAACAAGTGGACGTTTCTCACCTTCCAGTGGACGGAACAAGTAATAATGTACCTGAAAATAGAAATGGAGAAATTGACAATGAGTTGGGTGCAGTGACATCCGCCAAACCTTCCGATGATACGATCAACGGGTTTACTTCCGAGGATACCACTGCAGATGTCACTCTACCGTTTGAAGAATCTAGAAATGGAAATGAAGATAATGGAAGCACTAACGAGATTCAAAGTGGGAAAAGTAAGGATCCTGCAGTCCCAGTTCAAGATGAAGCACAGTCAACGGCCAGTGTGGAAAGCTAAAAGCTGACAATTTCGATTGAAAATGTTACCCTGTACGATTCTTGTTTCTGTGTAAAATTTGTAACGTGTGTGATAGGCTATGTTTTAGCTGTAGGCATAACTCTCAGCATAATCAAAGCAACTGCGTGTAAAATTAGTGTTGACATTATTAGTGGAGGATTATTGTCATCATAATAGGTAGTGTAAATGGGATTGGCTAAAACTCGTCCACGACTTGTCCAAGTTTCCAAAGCAGTTCTGCATTGCATTGTGATTTCTTCAGAGGCAATTTTTTCTCTTCCAAATCGGCAAAATGCAGCAAGTCTCTTAAGGCCATTGTTAATTGTAATATCACTAATATCTTAGTCATTTAATTAACGATAGACGTGTGTCCTTGTCCAGTAGGTATAAATTTAGAATTTCTCAACTTGTTCGTACTCCCCGTGCACTATGTAAAACTATTTATCCCAATCAATATGTATAATAATAACTGTACGTCATTATATATCCTCCATAAAAACACCTATGAGATTTAGAGTCGCGCAGTACAGTATTTTGCAACAAAGATGTAAAAATGAATGACGATGGAGACGTACATGCCTAACCTAACCAACCTACCACTTTTTAAGATGTCAAATAACTTTAAGGAGTAAGTTTGTTGGCCATGTAGTGTTTAAGCTATTTTTGCTACTTTGTAACGATCGTCTAATGAATGACCATGTGTACATACATCCCGTAACGAAATAGTTCATCTTTTATATAAAGTATTTGTCATTTTGTGTCATTCGAAAGAAAGCAAAATCCGATTGTTTCTTGCATGCAACAATAAATATCATACAGTTCAAACTCACATCCGATTCGTCCTGTTGTATCCCTACATGTAAACGTGTTTACAATTTTTACAAAATGCAAGCCCAAATCATAAACGTGATGGTCAAAGCCATACTTTAAACTTAATAACAAATGTTGAATATGGAATGTGTGCTGACACTTTTTGGGGGATTTTTGGAAATATAAATAGCTTACTTGTTTGATAGCATCATCAATTGCATTTTTTGTGCATCATGTACAAGACAAAAATACGTCGGTGTTGATGTACCGAGTAGAAATTCGAGAATATATTAATCGATAGAGTTATGGTAAATCGGTATATATAATGAACTTGAGTATTTCAAACGGATCGCATTGTAGGAATAGACGCTTTATTTTTATGAGAGTATTATTATACATTACTGATATGCTTTGTCGTTGATTTAATATACCTATCCATATTTATACTTACTCATTGTAGCAGTACGCATATTTAGTTCGGCCAGAAATACTACTTTAGAAGAATCCAATGATTAACAAAGGCGAAATTATTGTTCATCTCTGCAGAATGTTGGAGGATGAATCAAATTACATTACGTGTAATCATCGAGCTATAGATTTAAAAACGATAATTTCAAAGAAATACATATACCTAGATATATCTTCCCGTATTGTACTATTTCAATTTCACCTTGAACCTTTATAAATAAAGAGCTAATTGTAGGTATATGATATCCATCAATCCATCATAAATTTAAAATTAGGTGTGATAAATGTGAGATTTGCAACGTTTATTGGTACGCAGTGTGTCTTTTTTAAGATTTGTTTTCACGTCTCTCGAGTAGCAATTTAATATGTCACTAATTTAAATTTTGTGATGATTTATAGTGTTACTGTGTGTTTAGTTATTTTTCTCTACTGTTTGTTACATGACAAAAGCCCACATTTTTTGTGCTGGTAAAGAAACTCCTGATAGTTTAGTTATTAATTTTGTTTTTCGATACAAAGATTCCCCTTTCCATCGATATGTAACCTTTCTGACAAAAAAGTAATTAAGAGTAATTAAAAATAACGTTGTACAATTCATATGCCATGTGCTCTTCAATGTTTTCGAAAAAAATCCGAAAAAATATACTGAAATATCATATTTAACGTAACCGCAATACAAAGAAATCACTAAAATTTACTGTCATGATTGATTTAGGCGTGTAAAACTAGTGGAAAATTTAACGACGGTTTTTGCAAATGACTTACTGAAACTGAATAATGCAAAAATGGCCCATATACACTAATTGCAAAATACAGTAAATTATTGTAATATTACGGAGGAGATTTTTTGTGGGGAAGTGTAAACGAAGCTTTTTGTAATCATGTTGTGTATTACTGAATATATATAAATTATATTGTATGCATACACGTAAAAAATATAGCCACCCTCTGATCGTGAAATATACAACTGTGGATGGTATAAAAAAACTATAAATAAATATATATATTATGTACCTTACTGGTATATCTTACGTATTGAATATTTAAAGCCGTACATAATAAAAAATAAAAGTGAAATATATACTTAACAAAATGGTTGAGTGTCTGTCTGTAAACATAATTATTTATTTGGTTCTTCAGCATAAAACATTTCTTTAAAATTCCCTTAGAATATTTTCGTAATAAGTCTCATTTTTTAAAATTCACCGAAATTATGTTTAGTAATTGAATTCGTTATGTAGCCAACCACTTGACATGCGAATAATTAACTTACGTATTTCGTCGTATGCGATCAGGTACAGCATGAATGGAACTGGTGCTAACCACATCTCCGGCCTGAAAATTGTTTTTATGTCTCAGTATTAGAATATTACGGCCGTTTAAAAAAGTGATTATCATACATAATTTTACTATCTGAAAAAATTCCAACGTTAATTGTAAGTAGTTGTACGGGTCAATACGTACCTGACAAATCTAAAGTTAAGGTAGATATTGAGGCCTGGAGTGTAAATCATAAAGCATGCGAGACAGACAGACCATGGAATAGCCAAATTCATTCTCCAGTTCCTGCAAAAGAGGAGTAACATAATATAATGTTTAATCGCCGACCTATGCAATCAATGCACAAGTTGCACAACTCACTTTAAGCCTTTCTGGAACAAACTCATCCGTCTCGTCTTGGAATCAATGACATTTGCAAATTGAGTCATAACAATCGAAATAAAAAATGTCGTTTGGCATGTGTAGGTTAGCTGTTGGCGATCTGCGTATGACTAAAGAAGTGCTTAAGATTTAAAACCCTGTAGTTTACATGTCCCGTCTAATTTAGTTAGTCGCGTTAAATTTTTTACCCATTCTTGGCCGTAATAATCCATCAAGTCGTTGATGGCTGGCGAGTTCCATTTATTCACAGTCCACAGCAAATTCCAAGGCATCCAACCGTAGCACATGTAACACACGAAGGATGTAAAATACCCCGAGAATACTTCCATGAATGCAGTCTGTCCATAACAGAACGACAGTAGGCTGGAAAATTATAAAATTATCAACGTTCATTTTGGCTTTAAAATGTATGCATTAAATGTAGGTATTTTACGACTTACCGTGGTGTTACCAACTTGTCCGTATATGGATTTCTCGGTTTCAACTTCATAATATCGGCTTCTGCCGTTTCATATGAGAGACAAATAGCGGGTCCAACGTCGGTGCCGCAGACACTCAGCAACATAGCAATGGTGCCCATGGGCAGAGGAACTCCAAGAATAATGAAAAACATGACGCTGTACATTTCCGCAATGTTGTCCGCCAGCTGGTACGCTACGAGTTTCTTCAGGTTATCGAAAATGAGACGTCCTTCTTCAACCCCAGTGACTAAGGATAAAGTATAAGTCAAAATTATAATATTGGCATCCCTTATTATTATTATTAATTATTAATTACTGTGGGTCACCGATTGTCGCAAAATTGTCGTCCATCAAAATCATGTCTGCAGTTTCCTTACTGACTTCACTTCCCGTGATGCCCATCGCTATTCCAATGTCCGCTTTTTTCAAGGCAGGACTGTCATTGACACCGTCTCCTGTGGAGGCTACGACGTAGCCCAAATCCTGAAATGCTTCTACAATTATGTACTTTTGCTCTGGAGATGTTCTCGCAAATACAAGCTCGTCGTGGTTGCGTATCACGTTCCGGAGTTCAACCGGAGACAATAATTTCAGTTCCGCCCCGGACACCACAGCAGACTTGACTTCAGTCGGGTTAATGTCTTCCACAGTGCAACCCCGGTTTTCGGCCATTTCCTCAATGGTTTCATTTCCAGGAGAGATGATTCCGACTGATCGAGCTATCGCAGTGGCAGTTACTGGATGGTCTCCAGTGACCATTACAACTTTAATTCCGGCAGATCTACATTTTGCCACAGCATCTGGCACAGCGGCGCGAGGAGGATCAATCATGGAAATAAGACCCACAAACCGGAAGCCAGCCTCAAGGAAAGTTGGATTATCTGCGTCAAACTCGACCCCGACGGGAAACTGGTCTAGCGAGAGTTTGCAATCGCAAAATCCTAGTACCCGCTCTCCGTAAGTTCCCAAGGTGTGATAAGTTCGGTTGAACTCTTCTCGCCATTGCTCATCCAAATCGTATTCTTTGTCTTGAATGAGGATCTTGTTGCACAACTTTATAATCCTCTCTGGGGCGCCCTAAGTAATATATATGCTAATAGATTCCTTAATAATACTAGCACACCTTCATATTCCTAAAGATTCGGTTTACCTTCATCACAAGCAAGTATCTTGGGTCTGAGGGATTTCTCGTGTCATGTATAGAAACTTGGAATTTGTTGGTTGAGTTAAATGGGATTTCACACAGCTTGGGAAACTTTTGCCTGTATTTGGCCACGTTTCCAATTTGGAGTTCCATACACTTCAAAATGGCAGCTTCGGAAGCATCTCCCTCAACAATTCTATACAATTTATGGATAATTATGATTTACTTACTAACTGTACGAATTTTACTGTACGTGTCTAATTGTTCGTACCTTTTGAGAACGGGAACAGTTTCTTGCCCGGGCTTAAAATTTGCTCTGGAGCAAAGCATCGCAACATTAGCCAGGGCCATAAACCCGGAATCCTCAGAGTCAAAATGCTTTCCCGTTTGAAACTCGCTTGTGTCCGCTTCCGCAATTTCATTATTAAACCACATGTGCGCCACAGACATCTTGTTTTGAGTAAGAGTTCCGGTTTTATCGGAGCAAATGACCGACGTGCTTCCCAACGCTTCCACAGCATGCAAGTGCTTTACTAAACAGTGTTTTCTTGCCATTTTCGTAGAAGCCACTGACAGTGTCATTGTAAACGTGACAGCCAGTCCTTCCGGTACATTGGCTACGACAATGCCAATCACGAAATACACCGAATCCTGCAGACCGTACCCTAGCAGCATGGCAATAATGAAAAACGACAAGCCAAAAATGATCGATCGAAAGGTCATGATTTTGATAAAGCGATTCAGTTCAATTCCCAGCGGCGTGTTGCCAGCGTCCACAGTCGAGGCTAGACTGGCAAGTTGACCCATCAAAGTATTTGAGCCTGTCCTTATGACCAACCCGGTGCAAACCCCTTCGACGGCGTTTGTAGAGAAGAACGCAAGATTTCTGGTTTCCATTGGGTCGTCATCGGTGCAATCCGGAGACCTTTTTTGAGGTTCGGACTCTCCGGTCAAGCTGGAGTTATCCACCTTGAAATCGTGTGACTCTAAAATACGAATATCCGCTGGCACCAAATCCCCATATTTCACTTCAACAATGTCCCCCACCACAATCTCGGCTACATCAAGGTCCAACCGTTGCCCATTTCGAATGACAATGCATTTCCGGGGAACCATGTTCTTGAAAGATTCCATGATTCTGTCTGATTTAAAATGTTGATAGAATGAAAACGCTCCAGAGACATGGACGACGAGGCAAATGGACAGGAAGAGAATGAGCTGAAAATATCAAACTGCGTGAGGTGTGTTATGCTGCAGGCATGGAAAATACTTTTACCTTTGGAAACTCACATTATCTGGGGCAATATTGTCTGGATCAATCAAATATTGAGCAAGGTACGATGTTATGCACAGAAATCCACAAAACCAGAGTAAAGCATTAAGACCTCCCCACACTTCCTTGATAAATTTCCACAGCATGGAAGGTTTTTTGGGAGGGATTAGCACGTTTTTCCCGAAAATCTCTCTGTTTTTCGATACTTGGTCTTCTTTCAGGCCCTAGTAATCAATTAATCAAATTGTAAATAATAGATTACATACTCTACTTGTAAATTACTACTTGGTTTTGTTCGTTACTTACCCGTGTAGCATTTGTACCATATCGCTTGAGCAATGTTTCCAGAGGTATTCTGTGATCATCACATTGAAACCCTCTGGCGACCCCTCCATCCTTCCCATTTTCCGCTGGCTTCGATGCATTCACTTCCACAAGTTGAAAATCATTTTCGAAGCCAGCATTGTCATAAGACCCATTAGTTTCTCCCTTCGCCATCCTGCTTGGCTATCAGATTAAATAAATTCAACTTCACTTTAATTTCTCCATTTCAACTGGTTGAAGTCACAATATCAACGCAATATAATATTAGGGTTTACCTTGTCGGGCTGATTGGGCGAGAACGAGCCGGAGTTCCTCATTTCCTCACTGGCGATGGCGATCCTAACGCAAAACTGATGTCTTTCGAAGGCGTTAGCTCATACTAAAATGTAAGATTACTACCTACTGAAGTGACTTTCCGTAGTCATTAGAGCAAGTGGTAGATTAGAATATTGGGATGATAATTCACATGAAAATCCATAATTCCCTCATTCCGTTTGCAAAGTGAACTGCATGTAACATGGTTAGTTAACCAGCTAATACATGATTCAGTTCAGTTTTAAGTGATTATACACAAGTACAAGTGCATGCGCATGTAGTCTGAAAACAAGTACATCACTGGACATGGTCATTATAGGATACCCATCATGACGATGACATGCAAAACATTTCTCAGATACACTGAATGAAACCCATTGTCAGTTTAGTTTAAAGCAGTATTGATTGGCGATCTTGTTTCCCAAACAAGTTACAGGTTTCCATATTCAAATGATGTACAAAAGGTATTGGTATATTTTCCCGCAAGGTCGTTTCCATTCTAAAATCAAAATTTTAAATCGTTTCTTTCTGTGAACTCATCGAAATTGATGCCGTAATGGAAGAATATGCCCAGACACGGAAACTATTTCCATTCAATATGAATTTCATATTATTTAAAATGAGCCAATTACAAAATCAGTTAGTCATTGAGTTGCAGGGTATTAACATAATTGATGACAGTAAGTCACGCAAATCTTTCATGGATTGTTATCGACTCTTACAACTTTCCGTTTAGCACAACAGTTCGACTCTGCTTTATTCTCGTATATATGAAGTCATCAACAAGACGGATTTCTGCCACGTAGCTGTAGTTTTTGGTTTGGGAATGCTGAAAGGAAAAGTGTGCGTAACATGAAAGGTTGTTGTGGCATGTCGACGCAGCCAGAGTCCTAGGATATTTGCATCTTCCTCATCGTATATTCCATCATCTCTTATCATTATGCACTTTACCGGTTTGTGTTGGTTCAAGTTGTAACAACAAGCTAGGTATGTGCCTAAACCTTAATTGCTATTTGCTGCGCGCTACTGCTAAAATCTGCAAAGAATGATTCTGAAATAACCTCCGTAATGACATTTGACGTTTTACTTGTCAAGCAAAATAGTACAGGATACGACGGGATTTTTAATTGTAATATTTTAATTTTTAAAA
Organism: Dicranocentrus wangi; assembly: GCA_036850665.1. Lineage (NCBI taxonomy): Eukaryota > Metazoa > Arthropoda > Collembola > Entomobryomorpha > Entomobryidae > Dicranocentrus > Dicranocentrus wangi. The sequence goes on from JAANSN010000641.1 coordinate 38,654, forward strand.
CAGTTTTCCCAGGTTTTCCTCCAATCATTAAAATATTAATTGTCAAAAAAGGATAAAATGTTAATTTCGTAAAACTCTGTTGATTAGTAGTAGTAAGTAGCGCAACGGTGCGACGCTATAACGCAAGGCTAATAGTGAAATTGTCAAATGCCTCGGTCAAGCCACCCTTTTTAACGAGATGCCCTGTACATTACCCCCTTTACCGTATCGGCTTTTTGCCCGAAGAGTGGTGTTGGCATTCCCTACGTTTGCACAGTTGTGACGATGCACCGCAAAGTGGACCAGGTTTGCAGCAACGACGCAGTTATAAATCTTTGGACAACGAAATTTCTTCAGCTCTTCAGGGACTCTCTTTGCCATTTGAAGACGCTGGAGCACACGTTGGAAATGAGTTGTATCAAATAGCCGCATAGATGCAGCTTGGATTACACCAAACCCTGCCAAAAACTGGTTATCCAATTCTTTAAGTCGTTCGTTCCAGAAATTATTGAAGGATGTGATGCACCTTACAATGGAGAATGCGGCATCGCATACTCGTCGTGGGTGGATCGACCTTCCTTCTGGTGGGAGTCCTTCTGATGCTTCAGCATCATTGTAGACATTCACCGTTATGCACATATCTATAGTTTTAAAATGCAGAACATGATAACTGCTTTCAAATTTAGTCCTGGTTCTAAACATCACCGTCCTCACCTATTAGTAATCTCCTAATTTCCTCTTTAAATTTATTGACTTCTTCAAATGCCACCGGAATGCAACCTGGAGGGCAGAAAGATCCTGAGATGGTCCGGCACAATTTATTGGCTCGTTTGACACTTTTGTCAACATTATTTCCAAATAAGGCTGCAAGAGTAGATAAATATATGTACTGAATTGTCTTTAGAATAAGGTTGCTTATTTATTGCCTATTACCATCTTGCATTTATTAAATTTTCGGTAGGATTGCACCTACCGGGATTTTGGCCTGTTGACACATAAGAAGCTATAAGTGCTAAGTGTCAACAGGGGTGTTGACACATTCGCGGTAAGTGTCAACAGGGGTGTTGACACATAAGAAGCTTCTTATGTGTCAACAGGCCGAAATCCCGGTAGGTGCAATCCTACCAAATTTTCTTGTGCTATTAGATTTACGTACCTTTGACCTTAGCGTTAAGTGATTTATCCTTCTTTATTTTAAATTTCATGTTGTACAGTGACAACATGAAGCGTAAAGTTGTATCGATTTGCAGGACGCTTTTAGTTTCCATCTTTAACCTTTTTCTTCACACTACAACACTGTGAATACTAATTTGCAAAGTAATACATACGTATATATAAAGTTAAATACAACTCCTCTAAAACGTTTTTGGCCAGCAAATTGAATAAGTCATTTCACAAATTATAATAGCCAATTGAGACAGGTTTTATTGGCGATTCTGAGTATGGGTCAAAAAAAGTTTCTTTCTTTAAAAAAATAGGATCAGACACTTCCTATCTATAATACAGGAATAGCGTCCCCGATAACTTTACTCCTTCACAGCACCCGGCACAATAAAACTTTTCCAAGTTTTTTTTTTTCAAAGAAATGAACGATATTTTTTTAAAAGACAACAGTGATATGACAGCATGATAGATATGCATTTAATAGATGTGGTGCCGATCTCTAATGTAGTTAACATTAATAGTTTGAGGTATTAGTTACACCAACGTGTGTGATTGCCAACTTTGTACATGTGCATCAACCTATTTTTATAGTTAACAAAACACACTTAATTCTCCTTGAGAAGTCCATATTTACATGTAAAGGTATTCTATCCAGGAATAACAACCTAATATGTACTTCCTTTCTTTGTTAATAAAGCGTTATCTTTCTCGTACACCCACCAAAGTCATATATATCTACTATTATCTACCTTGCACTACGCTCGAGTCTAGCTGAAGCAAAAATAGCTATCATGAATCTTTGATCAACTTAAGACGATAGTTATGGTGTCCATATAATACACACAGTGTTGGCTAAATTTTTCTAAAATATGCTGAAACTTGCAAAACCTTGTAATCGCCAACGTTGGAGATTATGTGTCAGCAAAATTATAGAAGTTTTATTATCTTCACTCATCATTCATATATTATCGTAGATATCATGTTCTCATTGAGTTACTAAATTAAAAGAATACTGAAATGCAATGCTCAATGCACAAGTGCACTTCACATAAAACGGTTCACTTTAAATGACCAATCTTGACCATTACGAATGAGTTGTATGAGTATGATTACATAAAATGCACCAAACATTCCGATTTATTTTTTACACACGTTAAAAATTCTCATCTAGTAAAATGTGATTATGTAGAAGGAGGGAATATAAGTAATTATTATGATATCATGCATTCATTTTCTATTTTTTGCTAATTACGACAAAGTTGTGTGTGGGGTAGAGGTTCTTTTATGTACAAGAAAAGGAAAAAAAGTTTATTTAATATATGAAATGCATTGAAACCATGTCTAGAAAAGGATCACAAGTCTTGTCGGCTTTGTTTTTTCTCACGGCATGGTATATACTTAGCGATAGTTAGTTTAGCTCTGAGCTGCGATCAGAAGAGCCTAAATTGAGACTTGATAGGAGCTTTTGCAGCTGATCTAACTGTCTTCGAAGGGACTGCTGACGGAGTTGAGAGAGGTACGATGTTTCCCGTGATGCCAGATCACTAGAACCTCCGCCTCCACTGCCTCTCTCATTGTTCCTAAATGGGGAGGACGAGGACTGCCGGTTATTACTCACACGCTCTTGCTCAAATCTCCTGTTCGAGAAACTGGCAATGATCTATGTAATCAAATGACAATCAGTTACTACTGCACTTGTGCGACAAATCAGATCAGATGCCTCAAAGATTATGAATAAAAAATGTCATTGCGACTAAATTAGGTACGTCTTGAATTGACGAGGCTGCCGCAGTTGTAGTAGCCTCTGTGGTGGTGGTAGTCGTCGTGGTGGTGGTGGTACTCGTCGTGGTCGTCGTTGTGGGAGTGGTGGTGGTGGTTGTTGTAGTCGTCGTTGTTTTATCTAATAGAAAGATAACCCAACATTTTACAATGTAATTCATAATGAGGCGAGGACACCAAAACTGTCATGATATTTATACCATCTTCCTTTTTTGGTTTCTTCGTCGTCACCGGCACAAGTTCAAACACTGCATAAGTCGGCTTCGGTTCCGGGGTCGGGAAAAATTGAGCCAGAGTCTCTGCTAAACTTTCGTCATCTGGGGGGCTATGAATGTGGAGGTGGTTGTGCTAGCTCAATGACATTCCTCGAAGTGGGATATTCGGGTAAACTAGGAACAGCAAAGAGCCTTCTGATTGTGTACGGATTGTCTTCAGACACCGCCACGCCTGGAGGAATAGGCGCAATCAGACATCCTGTAGACATGGGCCAGGGACTAAATACACCGTCCCTGTACGAAGGTACCATGAAGCCGGACGGCGCGGCCACTCTCACTTCCAGGCTTCTCACAACTAGCGGCTTCCTCAGAGGGATTTCCACAGCTGGAATATGGTAGCCATCTGTAACCCCTGCGAATTGGGGATATTTCGCAGGTGCTATGCCAAACCGAAATGCTGCTTGACGCTAACAAGTGAATAATGAAATGTGATTATGAAATAATGAAGTGTTATTAATTAAATATTAATAGGTAATAATTTACCTTTCTGCGATATCTACTACTTGGGTTATGTAGTTTCAACGAGTTCTGAGGCACAACATACAATGTCACGGTTTTCTTCCCTGGCATTGCCTCAATTGGTCTCATAAGTTCGACATCGTATGTCGACTTGAGCACAGGATACGCAGCTTCAAACGGCTGTTGTGTAATGTTAGAAAGGAAGGTAATTAACATCATATCTCATAATTGATAACGCATAATTTTCCCAAAATGAGACATTCTTCACGACTCACGTTTTGCACCTTGTTGGTATTATAGAAGATGGGAATATCATCCGCGTCGTCTGGTGCAAATGGGTTATCCGAAAAGTAAAGGGCGGATGATATGGAAGCCATCATGCTCACCAGTAAAAGCAGCGGCAGCAACCCCTTCTCATTCTTTTTAAATAAAGGCATCAAGACAAAAATGAAAGTTGTTGGAAATCATGGCTAACCATCGTAAAACATAAATCGCACTCAATGAGCCCTATCTCTTTTGCAAATGTGTCACAATAAATTATGTAACTGACCCAGCACATACATATTATAGTTTTTATGTTCTCAGCAGTTTTTGCTAAACGGACAACTTACTAAAATGGAATATTATAGCTAACATGACAGCTTGAACATAAAATGTGCAATTTTTTGCGAATGGCCAGAATGAAAGAGTCGGCATTCTTAAAAATCTGTTAATGGAAGCACATTTTATTTGCTTATTGCATGTTTCAGCGGGGAGGACACAAGGAGCCCATTCAGTTTCCCTTTCATGGGAACCTTTGTTTCCTTCTCATTTTTGCCATTGAGTTACTTTACGACACCTAATGAAAAAGAACTGCAAGGGCAGCGTTTATAAGGTTTGAGGAATTGCAAGCGCATACGTATTTTCAACGTGGTCATATATCCTCACTCTTTGTGTGAATCTTTAACGTGGTTAGTCTTGCACTTTGTGCATAATTTCCCTACACTTTTTATCCGCGGCCAGAAGGCAGAACCTCTGATTGAATATGAGGTCCTCCTCCACTTTTGTCATCACTGCCAATTTAGTAATTTGCGAAAATTATAGTATGATTTTGCGTAATTGTAGTGTAACCAACTTGCCAACAAGATAGGTGGGTCGGTCTCCAAAGTGGAAAACCCATAACAGAGTAAACAATCACGAGTAAATACCTCGGAAGGTAGCAATTATGGAGGGATTGATGGCAAAATAGGTGCTAAAACACCATTGTTTTTCCACTTTACCCTGCGATTCTATATTGAATTATGGTCAATTGAAGGTAGCCACGTCACCTTGGTCTAAATCTTGGATGAAATGAGTCATATTAGTTATTTCCCTGAGCAATTTTTCTTATACTTATAAAGAAAAGTATAGGGTAACTGTATTAATGATTCTAGTGTGCGTCTATAAGGATTTATGCCTTTTTGTTGAACATAACAATCGTGAGAAAAAATTAGAATTGTGAGTAGGCATTCGTTCCTCTACATTTTACTTAAGTGTCTGTAACAACAACAAAAAAAACTTTTGCATGAGTTAGGAGGATCATGATCACATTGATCGCTCAAGCTTATAAACTTTGCTAGAGCATATTGTTATATTAAGGAAAACAGATAATTTAATGGGATAATTTCCGCTGGGATTGAGGATTGGGATTGGGGATTGAGACGCTTCCCTTAGTTTCCAAATATTTATTTTTCTATAGAATTAAAAAAAATAATGGACAAAAACAAAGATTTCGAGGATTTCATGTAAACTAGGAATGAAACCTCACTTAAACCAGCACTTGGCTGCATTCTGTAATATACTTTTAGATTTCAGGGCCAGACGGACTTGATAAAAAGTAGTCTTTAAAACAAAAAAGCTCACCTTGGTCCGGAATATCTGGATAGACGCCATATCTGGTTTTAAAATGCTAGCAAATCCAATTCAATCTTTACTCACAATCCACAAAACCAACTTATTTTCAAATTAACTCAACTCAAAACTTCACTCCTTCTTCACTTGAAACCAAACTTTGTTTTGTCTTAACTTCAACTTGAAACAGGAAAACAGCCAAAGGACGCTAGATGCGCATCCTCTGACATCATCGAAACTAATGAAGACTAGAACACATGACCTATATGATTTTTACTTATCAAAAGAACCTGAAGATACGCACAATACGTTGCTTGTTGTATTCTGTAATACACATGTACACTAAATGGCTTACCAGTTGGCGTTGTTGCCTTCACTTTTTTCAGATTGGTGGTAATCATGAATTGAACTCACATCCCATTATGCTCGCCAACACGAGTTCTTACGGTGGAAATGGCATGGAAGTTAAGGTGTGCCATATATTGCACCCTTTTTATTAGTTCTAATGGAAAGGACTATATTTACACGGTGTAAGTGCAAGTGCGAATAAAAACATGAATCTTGGGAAAATCTTGGAAAAACTGTGGATATTGTGCCTCGTCCGCGTCCCTTCCCCTCATAAAACATCCACCAACTTAATAAAATGTCATTGAGATAATCAAGCCTTCTATATTTTTCACTTTCCCATCATTCCACAAACACGTAATGAATCCGCAAGGTGAGTAAAGCACACTAGCAAATTGCAAGCAAGGTATTGCTACGCAATCCTGCTCACACCAAATACAAAATGCAGACAGGCAGCCAAGTCTACAAAAAGATAATACAATTACACGTATATTTACAGAATTCCTCAAGCTTTTTTTTTAACTTTTAGATTGAAATCGGGGTGGTATTCCGCAGATGTGAAAATCATAAATCATTAGATCGGAGGTGAGGAGAGGTGAAATGAATGAAAAGGATGACAACTCGTGTGACAAATTGAGTACTCCAATCAGTGAATTTGACAATGAAATGTAATCTTAGCGGGGTACTATGCTAATGAAAGTGAGTATAGGTAACTTTGAAGTTCATTCAATCTGTAATGGCTAACTAATCAGAAAGTTTGCGTAACGTTTGCTTTAGCTTTATTCATGATGCTCATAGCATTCATAACACGCCTTGACTTTACATGCCTTCTGATATTAGTCTGAAATTAGTCTCGTTCCTCGAGTATGATGGGGAATTCCTTTGGAGTACGAACTAGTCCAGGCGTTGCTGCAACATCAATTTCGCTCTCACAGGTAAACTTGAATTTTTGCACGAGACTGGTTAAATACAAGAAGAAATTATTTCGAGCGAGGGTTTCTCCGAGGCACACACGCTTCCCTATGGAGAACGCAAGGACAGGTCCTAAATCCTTTTTCAAGGTGCCACTTTCAGTGAGGAAGCGCTCTGGAAGAAATACATCGGGAGATGTCCAGATTCGCTTGTCGTGATGAATTCCATACAGGTTGGCCATTACAAGGGTGTCTTTCGGAATGACGTAGCCTCTAAAGCTGACCTCTTCCATGGTGCTGTGTATCACACTCAAAGGGACCAAAGAGGAGATGCGGAGGACTTCCTCCATTACAGCCATAGTATATGGACATCTATAGACAGACTATAAGTTTTAACCATTCGGAAACTCTCAGCTTTAAGTTCGCCTGTAAACACTTACAAGTCTCGATCATCCAAGGAGGGTAACCTGGACGTACCAATGACGCGCGATATCTCCTGAAATAACTTCTCCTGAACTTTCGGATACTTGGTTAAGTAAGCGACTGCCCACGCCAAAGTGTTGCTTGTTGTCTCTGCACCAGCCGCAAACAAGTTGAGCGTCCCAACCAGCATGTTTTTCTCTGATTTCCAGCAAAAACCATATCTGATTTGTCTGCCAATCACGCCCATTTTCCATTTAAAAAAAGACTTACTAACCTCCCGTTTCTTTGAAGAAGGAAGAGTGAGGATCACTAGTCGACTCAATTTCTTTCAAATACACATCCATAAAATCACGGGTGGTGTCACTCTGAAGGGTTTCCTTGTGTTCTTTGATGTACCCTCCAATTAGAGATTTGACAGTCGCTACTGTATTCTTAAAATGGGTGTAACCCGTTAGTCCCGGTAGCAGAGTGGCTAGCCAAGGCATAAAAAACACTGGACCGGTGAGTGAAGTTGATGAAATGACGCTGTGCAGAGCATCTAGTACAGTTTGAAAACGAGGATCCCCATACGTAAATCTTTCTCCTGCAATAATATTCCACAATGACTTTACAACAGCCGTGCTAAATTTTCTGTGGGGGACAAAAGCCTCCCCTTTGATTCCCCTGAAATGCTCAATCAGGTCTTCGATGTCTTCATGAATCATGGTTTGCATAGATTTCTTCCCAAATCCAAAATCTCGAAGTTGTCGCAGGGCAAAGCGTCGTTGCTCCGTCCAGGTTTTCCCTTCCGAAAAAACCAGTCCTCGTTTTTCACCACCAGTAATAGCATGAAATGGGAGGAGCATAGGTCGCCCTGAAAATTCTGCCATGCTGAACGCTTCCTTTATAGCGTCATACCCGTGGAGCACTACAACTCTGTAGTTATAATCAAATAGGAATTCAGAATTCAAAATCATTTTTAAAGACAATACGTAATTCGGAGTGACAACCTGTACTGGCCAAGTTGCAGTCCCACAACATTTCCATAAGTATTTCCCCATTCTTGAATCACATCCATCGGTTTATTTCCTCGTGCGAGTTGGTGCAAATTTCCAATTACTGGTAACCTTGTGGGTCCTATACATAGATCATACCTATTATATTTTTATACCTATTATAACCATCATGCGGTATTTTTATAAATAATATTACCGGGTGGATATTTGCTCCATTTTCTCTGCAATTTTTGTTGCAAGAAGAAACCAACAAGGATTAGAAACAATGCTAGTACTACAGATATCATGGTTTCGCCTTTGCCTTTGAGTTGACGACTAAATGAAAAGTCGTGTGGTTTCAAGTCAGGATATTTTCATAATTACATTGTTGACATTTGATACTTTTAGAGATCACCAAAACCATATATGTATACATTACGGGATTGACGATATCGGATTATCATACATCAGGTTATTAAAACAAACATCATTCACTTTCATTTTATCCAGTCCCACTCATGGCCCAAATCATCTATGTATAATATGTTTTCCAGAATCATGACTATACGGTGATAATAAATATAAATACAGTTACTATATACTAATAACGCTTGAATCATCATATGCATACGTTGGTTTATATTTCACTCATATCAGTTAAATTGGAGATACTTCTTATGACACACGACCGTCTATAACTAATATGAAAAATGGGATAACGTGTAAATGCAGACTTACTGTGTATGCTCTGCCCTTTACAATATTATAACTTGTAAGAATAAGTATGTGAAACAAAATGCTCAAATGAAATCTAACTCTCAATACTTACGAAATTATCATCACGAGTTCATCCAGTTATACCAGAAAGAGCACTTGGATTATGTCAATTCAATTGTAGCAATGGATCGAACCCTGGCATGTGCATGTACATTCCAAAGTTGGCTTGCCCTTCATAATTTCCTCAGTTTCATAAGTACATCTGTCTCCTGCAATAATATTCCACAATGACTATACAACGGCATAGCTGATGGCATAGTTAACACACTGGGGAAATTGAATAAAACTGCTTGAGAAATATTTATAATCATATATTGTGCAGCTAATCTGTATTTCACCTTACTCTCCCAATCGCGACATTTTCGTATTGGATATCCATCAGGGCATGGCTAACAACCAAACATACTGTTTAAAATATGTGGGAGGGTCCGATTTAACTCCGATGGGGCAATGAAAAGGATAAGATATAGGATAGTCTTTATTCCAATTTGAAACATTTTGGAGCAAGTATTTCTTGGAACTTCCAGGATTTTTCCGATTGGTAACTTTTTGATTGGACGGAGCTTCGGTGAGTTTCAATTTCTAATTTTGAATTGAATAGTTCGCCTGAATTGATTTTATCTTTGGGTTTTAGGGCGACTCAGGTGTGATATGAATTATGATACTGACCGTATGATGACATAGTATGACCAGTATGAAATGATACCAGTTTGCATTTGTAATGATTTTAATTAATTAGACCATTTTATATAAAAGTGCCCCCTAAAATTTACATCTAGAATAAATATGTAGCAGGACTATCTAATACTCGCAATGACACCTGTGAACACGCTCGTGCATAAAATACTCCTTTCTAAAATGCATATCAACGTGTGGCTACATGCATTCATGCATGGCTACTTGATACTGATACTAACTTCTTGTTAAAATCGATCCAAACGGCTCAAGGTTCGCAGCTCAGCCACAAGGAAACCATATAAAACTGATTTTTATGCATTATCATGTCTCTTCCATTATTCATTCCAATCGACCTCTTCGACGGTCTCTTGCAATACGCTCATTTTACCAGTTGAGATTTATAATGGTGACAATGAATGATTTTGCTACGCGTTCGTTCACAGACACTTATGAAAAGATACTGTGCTGTGCTGTGTGAGCGTTCTTCCGCCAATTTAAACAAACGCCAAACACGTATAGCTTATAGCTTCGTAATATACAGCTTACAGACAGATATACAATATATTATGCTGTTACGTAAAGCAACCCTTAGAGCTCACAAAAAAGTTCCTACAAAACAAGCTTCTATGGACGGACGCCGAGCAAGTCGCAATTATACACGAATCTCCCCTTTTTTATACCTTTTTAATACATATTGACCATACACATCTAGAAAAAAACACGTAAAAGACATGCTTACTACATAGTAGAATGTTGATTACCGTGTACCGTACACACAATCGGGTTTTGCCTGTACACAGAAAAGTGCAGTGCAACCCTAGCAAGATTTTTTGCTAAAAAAAAGTACCTTACACCTTTATAGAGCGTATAATAACATTTTTTATGTATTTTCATGAAGTGGTTGGTTGGTAGACTGTCGTGGTTTGTATAAAGAGCAGATGGATTAGGGATTGGGATCTGTTTTATAAGAGGTTTGATACCTTTTCATATTAAAAACGTCATTTCAACAGCTGAACTTTGTAAGAGGTACTAGTTTTTTCATCCTCTACTTGTATTGGGTAGCGCAATTGTTGTCATTCCTCAACCCTGATTCCCCTCGATTAGATGAGATACACATAGCATACGACATGGCAATGTTGCTTCAAAATGAACTCTTTTTTATGCATGTTACTACATAATAGGCTGATGTGCACTACAAATAAAGGTACTTGGGCAAGAGATATTCTGTTGATTGCGGAAAAGGGCTACAAGCAAACATTCAGAGTGAGTGAGTGATATGAAAGATCGGGAAAGGGACGGACATCTGCTAGTGTATTCCTGGTAGTTAACTCTATCTCACTTTTTACATGACAGTTTTTCACTTCCACCCTGAGATTTTCGTGATCACCCTACCATGGGATTGCATTATCGCCCGGTGAGTGGTGTATCATCTTTATGCATAGCGGTAGATATTCCTGGGCCCCTTTGCGTGTAATTCTGTGAGTTTTCTAACAGGGATTATTTGGCAGTTGATGTGAGTAAGTAAAAAAGATATACATAAAAGTGAGGAAGAAGCAGCATGAGGACTATTGAGGACACTGTTTGCACATCTCTGATGTACAGTTTCCAGTCTCTCGGAACGAGGGTTGGATTTGTTCCAAACATTTATATGATATTTAGTCGTAATTCAAACCAACTACTTTCATGAGGTAACCAACCATTCGAGTACAAAAGTAAGGACCAAGAGGAACTGCTATTAACCAGGGATAAAACGGAGAGTTTGCGTATCGCCCTGCATCTATTCTCAAAGAAAATAAAAGTTCTCTTTGGGGTTGCTCGTCTTTTGCTTGCGCAGTGTGCTAAATGAAAGGAAACGAGATGTCACTGATGGGACCACGAAATCACCATTTAACTTTTGGTGTTGGGTGCGTTGTAGTTTGTGTTGTGATGTTACTCTTCTTATTGAATAAGACACATGATCAGTTGACACTGGCGAAAACCGAGTTGGGCAAAGCTAACGAGAAATTTATCAGCATGTCGAGGCAATTTGAGTGTGAGTGCATTTACAATTGGACGATGGAGTGCATTAATAATTACCTATGTATTTACTTATTTTTGTACTTTGTATTTACTTATTCTTAGCTTTGTACGAATACAAAGAGCGGTTGGAAAATTCGTTTGTGGATCTCAAGGAAAAGAAATCCGTGATGAGCACTCAGTCGGATTCGCTGAAGTCAGAGTTATCCGTTCTAAAGCAATCGCATAGGACAGAAATGCAGCGTCTTCAGGTAAAAGTAAAAGGTCTTCGAGTAAAAGAGCTGTTCGACTGTTGCTGTTGCACGGGTTGCTGTTTGTATATTTTTAGGAAGAGTTAGACTCGTGCAGACGTCACGAAGAGATGGCAGTGATTCGCAATCAACCCCAGAGGGACGACGCGTTACCCCATGTCGGTGATAAT